>JAEQBA010000498.1:110187-140057 GCA_019434445.1 Phalangium opilio | reverse complement strand
TTCATGTTTATTAACAGAGAAACACAATATTTCCCAATTTTAACTCTAACCAATGACTAACACATACACAAGGACATCTTTCTTTAAAATTAGTCATGCATATCTCTGTCTAAATGACAGCGAAGATTTCTACACCCTGATATTGGACCATTTTCTCAGGTTTCGATGGAAAAATTTCGTGTGAATCTTTTTAGCATTTTAGACTCGATTTAGTCAGGTAAAATCAATTTATTAATCAATATTAATTTAATATTTTTAATATATTTTTTAAATATTTTTAATTGAAAATCATATTTCCAGTAAACTTACACATATATATAGCCTTTTAGTAGCGCTCTGTCTGCCTTGCAAACGCAATATATGCTTCAAAAATGCTAGACATATTTTGCACAAATTGTATCAAAGTCCTTTAATAGAACGATATGGAGATTTTTAACGTCGCAATGAGTTTAAAGTCTCTTCGAGTTGATAATGCTTAAGTGCGTGTTGTATCGATTCACGGTGTTGTCATAGACTAAGCACGAAGAGAGCATGACAGAGAGCATTTCCAGCGCTCATTATTATATGGATATTTCGAAAAAGGTTCATAGAGCTAAAGTCTCAGAACATAGGATAATAGAAAACTGGATGTTCTACAATATCAATTATTTTAGGCAAATAAGTGATGGTAACACCAATATCGGGGAAAACGTGCGACAAAACTCTTTTATTTGTTTACATATTCTAACCATTTCATATTTACAATTAGTCTATGAAATGAAAGTCATTCGAGGGGAGGATTTGACGAGGCCAAAGCAAACAGAATACTGATGAGTTTATGATAATAAACTTTTCAAATAACACACTTCAGTCACGTTTACACTAGAAATTTTGAAACCGTTTTGAGCAACTTTAGGAAGGTCGAAATGTAACCTTTAACTGTTAGCCATATAGAACCTACGCTTGAAAATGTTCATTCCTTTTATTTAAAAAAAACCACTACAAATAAGAATGAACATTTTCTCTTGAAAGATCTACATGGTTAACACTTTAAGGTTACAATTTACACCTTTCTAAAACTGTTTTTAAGTGTCGAGTGTGAACGCGGCCGCAATTTGTTCTTTTCAAAAATACTCATTTAATGGATGTATGTATTGCGGTAAATTATTCCGAATGATATTTTCGAAAACAGTAATATATCTCAAAATTAACACAGGTCTTTACATTCGAAAAAAGATTTTGATGTAGTCCGGACAAAAAATTTCGTTACAATATTAAGACCATATCTTAAATTTTTAGAAATTTAGTAGTTTAACTTGTATCACTCTGAAATTCAGTTGGTGCTTAGAGCATTGTTGCATAAAGGCAAGATGTCTGAAGGAAATCACACACGAGAATTTAAGTTTGGAACATCATACGTAAGTATGAAAAATACCCCGTTCTTGATTAAAGATATCTCGAGGGGTCGGTCGTTCATGAAATCCCGTACGTTACCCGTGAAATCCAACTTAAGAAATCCAAAATCAATGCTTATTTCGAAATCAAATAAAAAATCCGAAATCAGCGACGAAGTCAAAAACCAAGAAAGAAATCACGAAATCAACATAGAAATCACAAAATCAGTAAAGAAATCGTGAAATAAATTACAAAATTCACGAAATCCAAAATCCAAAGAAATCACAAAATCCGACGAAATCACGGGAAATCTCAAATCCGAGGAAATCTATTGGATTTTATAGAGTTCTGAAATCAAACAAAATTCGACGAAATCCTTTGGATTTTATCGAAATCTGAAATCAAACAAAATCCGACGAAATCAAAAAAAATCCGATGAATTCAACGAAATGAAACAAATCCGAAGAAATCAAATTGGACTACAATTTTTCGAAAACGTCCGACCCCTCGAGATATCTTCACTAATGTGAATAATCCCTACAATGTTCATGACTTAAATACGTACAGGAATCCGATGATTTTGGACGAGATATAATAAAAGGAGTTATTAATCACAGGCACCCGTTTGCGAATTTTCTGCCGGCTTATATTCTTAACAACATTCAAAACGTATCGTAAGTATTTTAATAGTGAAATTATATGGTTTGGTGTAGCTGATATAATCAAAAACAATTTACAATTGAACATTTCTGCTTTTTATTAGATTAAAATACATACCAGGATTTAACATCTCGGAAACTCTTTTGAAGTTCCACGTTATCACAGTAATGTGTTTGCTCATATGTTTATCACCGCAATAAAGGAAAAGGCTAGTTCATCAAAATATTTATAACATTTTTGATCATTTATTCACTCACATCGTAATATAACGCCTCGAGTGAACTCATGCATGACGATTAAAGGCAATGTGTTCATTCCGTTTAAGGTTACAAATATAATCATACCATCACCATACATTGATTCAACCATCCCTTACCTATAAATAATTTTCAATAAAGGCGAATTTGAGACACGCATATTTTTTTTTACGTAACGGACCGTCCATAAACTACGTCACACATAATATAGCACATTTTAACGGTATGTTATCGATTGGGCTTGTTATCAAAACAGCATTGTCCAAAACGGCTTTTTCATAAACGCGTTTGCCATTATAGCCATTTCTCGTTTTAGCGCATTTTGATTACAGCGGTTATATCTTGAGCGTACGAAAGTACGCCTTTTCCAAAATATTGTTGTTTATCTTCATTAACTTCCCAAAATAATATGCCTTTTCCAAAAAATATATTTAATATTTACTTCCGATATAACATTACTCCTTTTTGCATAATATTGTTCTTTGTCCTATATACATAATATAATAGAGATTTCCCTCCCTATCAATCACAGTTTGGGCGGAAACAGCAACCGCTGTTTTGGGAAATAGCGCTGTATTGAGAAACGCGGAAACAGAAACCGCGGTTTTGCTTGTACGCGGTTTTGCAAACCGCTGTTTTGGGAACCGCTTTATTCCAAAACGCTCTTTTGAAAACCGCTCAACTACCCGTGAACCCATTTTAACACCCTTTCAAAAACGGCGAATTGCACATCCCGGTTTTCTAGCTCTTCCTTTTTTTCTACGTTTGTATTAATGTTTACAGGTTATTGATATGGGTGTCTTAAGTTATTCAGGAGCACCGGAAGCCGTTTTTCTTTATCACGTTTCTCCAAGCATCTTAATGGGTGATAATCGCATTGCAACGTGCCTTAAAACAGTGAATAAACACGACACACGTTTATCCGTGAATGGTTTAGATACGCCCACGTGGTGCCTGATCGTAACGGCATTGCTCTTCATGTCTATGGTATCATCATTGGCTACATCCTTATCATTAGCAAAAGGTTACAGAACTGAAAGAGGTATATACGCGTGCTTAAAAGACGAAACGTGAACAGTTGACTTTTTAATTAAAGAGTAAGCTATTTTTAGGTTTCTCAAATAAAGTTATTTCACATTGAATGCACTTTTTCTAGGATGGATACCTGCTTTAACGACTAATTTCAATCAGTATGTTTGGCAATATTTATCGGATTTCCTAGAAAACAGTTTCGAGTACTTCAATTCGAAATCACCAAGGCTCTTGCTGTGCGGATGGTTGCTCGGGTGTACGGTGTTGATCAGATGCTTTTCGGGTGCTTTGAAATCAGAACTGCTCTTAACAAACACAAAATACATAAATACCATTGACGATATTTCCGAGCAGAAAGACATTACTTTAATGATACTGGAAAATTTGCCTGTTCACTTGTCGATGAAGGTAACGCCCTCCACTTTCATATTCATCGTAATACTTTCGGTGGAGCTATGGGTGTGCGTTTTCAGCCTCACAGGACCACACTTGGGAAAGTGGTTATTTGAGGAGAGTCTATAAGTCAATAACTCAAAAATAAGCGGTGGTGAAGTATTAGTGGAAACAAGGATAATCTCTCTGGTTATAATACCATCAATTGCAATGGAAGGTGAAATTATGGGTGGACATTCTTAGAAACAGAGTTATCGGACCGTTCTTTTCGATGAGAAAATGAATGAAGACATTTACTCGTACTTCCTACGTCTTGAGATTTATGCTTGTACCGCAATGGTAGACACATCGAACATTTACGTTGATGTGTTTACGAAACAGATTAGAGATTGTAATTTGAGACCTAAGTTCTAGGACTAACCGTAGGACTGAGCTTTATATCAATTTTTTGCATTCAGGCGTATTCTCTAATATTCCTGTTGTACCTTGCCATTTGCATAAAATAAAACATGAATTCCAATGATTTAGTTACACCCTGTATAATGTTATAAAATGACGTCATCCGTTGGCAGTATTGGGGGTTGTCCACAAAGGAAGGTGTTAGTCTGATCTTTTCCACACTGTATATGTACATGATTGCAAGCGCTGTGACGAGTTAGTAAGTCACCCGCCCCTTTTCCCCTCACACTAGCGAGTATTACGAAACGACTTTCATCCTTCAACCATCTAAACTAAAAACTATAATATTATTTTTCAACAATTCAGAGAAACTCGTCTTTTAGCGCCAAACTTCAGAAAAAGATTGATCAAAATGGTTTTATTTACAATTTTACAATTTCGCCTTATATACTTAAAGACATTTTTCTCCGTGGCACATCTGCGCTTTTTCAAGATAAGAAATATTTTCTGACAGAGTTAATATATCAAGTTCAAACCAACTTGGTGAAATCAAGAAGCAAAATTTACATTGGAAAAGAATCTTACGAACAAAGATATTATCATTATTTCATAAACAAACGCGTCCCTCGAGACATACTTGAAAATATCAACTATTTGTAAGTATAATGTACATGATGTTGTCAAAATATAACATATAAGCGTTTTCTTCCTTACGTGCAAACGTATTGACGTTTCACATAATATTACACAATCAATAAAGAGCCCAGAATTTCAAAATTAAAAAACCAAAGATGAGAGTGGGAGAATGCACTTTAGGATACCTCATTACTTATATTCAAATTAAGAGTTGCGGAAAATTATCACGGCATAAAATATTCAGATATTGTTAATTTGAATTCTAATAATCACACATTTGTTAGACTATAAATAATTATCTACATTAAAGGTTTACTATTACGGAAGTTATGTAAATGTATACGACCAAAATTTATTTACACCAGGAATGTATATATTCGAAGGTTTTAAATCAATTTGGTTGAGGCGAAGAGGTCAGGACTTCTTGGCTTTTGAGATGTAATAATCTAGGATAGGAAAATGAGATTTACTCCGGTAGACAAGGGGTAGTCGGCACCCATAGCATAGGATTGCCGAAGTATGTTGTATTCCTTCAATCCTTGTCGCTCAGAACATGGAGTAACAGGAGAAATAGGGCTGTGCGAGCCTTGTTCTTTTTGGTTATCGAGCTTGAAGCCGTGCCTCGAGTTTTTTATCGAGCTTCGAGTCTTTAGTTGCATGTTCAAAATCTGGTTTCGAGCTTTTATCGAGGCTCCATTTTTTATGGCGAGCCTTAACGACTTTCAATTTTAGCTCTTACTTTGTTCCTTTATCTAAGTACTGTCCTTAGTGTACTTACGCGTATTGATAATCACATTGATAAAGAATCCAAGCGTATTTTTCTATACCCAAAAATTGGAGCAAAACTTATACCAATCAAATGTGGGCTTACAAAAAGGATACGAACCTTACCAATAAAAATCGCAATTATTTTCTATTTCGCGTATAACTGCAGCGTCTTAATATTCAGCAGATTATGTTAGATGGTTATTTCTGACCTTTAATCAAATCTAAAGTCTCACCGCCCACATATTGAAGCTAGATAACTATAAGCCTTGGTCCCGAGCTTTTTCCCATGGCTCGAAAACTTGTCGAGCCTGTCGAAAGTTGCTTATCGAGGACTCGCACAGGCCATGCATTCTTGTTTACACGCAAACGTGTCTTTACAGTTCAAATAAATGCAATAAATTAAGCTATGTCTATGAAGGGATGTCCACACTAACCACTACTACTTGTTTAGATGCTAAATTATTACTTTATTTTCTTTTACTCAGAACACTAATGTTTTTGGAGACTAGTCAAGTCACTCCACGAGAAAACTGGGACACCTTTAAATCTCGGGAATTGTTTTTGACGGAGATCAATCAACTGCAAGAGACGTCTCCGATGTCTCTTGGGTTTCTCAGTCCCGTATTCACCATCTACTTTTACGGAATTTCAATCGCCACTTTGATCGCCATTTGTGAGATTTTATCTAATTTAAAGAAGTTAAATTTAATTCATTAAAAGTGGATTACGCACCAAAGTCAATTTTGACAAATATTAATGATTCGCAGTAAAATTGCGATTGCACTTAAGTTGTTATTCACGTTTGTCTGCCTCGAAATTTGATTAAATAACCGGCTTATCTATTAGTATTATTAAACAAACCATTATTCAATGTAATCAATCAAAAGCTTCTTAAATGCATAAACTTGAAAAATAATAAAATAATTACTTGCATTTCCTGGAGACATTAGAAACATCTTAACATCCATATTTTACATTTTGTATTTGACTCGCAATGATAATACTGGAGTGTTTTTCATAGTACATGCAGCGTGGTAATCCATTGAAAATCAATCAATAGATTAAACGTCGATTGATTTTTTTCAATTTTAGTTGACTAAAAATGGTTGTTTTGAAATATAAATTAATAATTAATATTTATAAAATTTAAAATGATATATTATAAATATTTCAAGAAATGGAAATAATAATGATATTTACTCATTTTTTTCATTTGGATCTTTTCAATTGAATGAAACTTAACTTCGCGTTGTTTGTGGTAGTTTCGAAGACCATATAACATATTAATTTATCCCAATTTATTATTGATAACCAATGTCACTTAACATAATCAACCAAATTTTAAAGGACCCATACACGCTCAATTGAACGCGCAAACTAAGTAGGAAATGTTCATAAAATTCAAATCATAATTTAAAACAACTAGGTCGAACTATTTTTGATGTACATCAACTTTTTAATATTATTAGAAACCAATTGCTTTCGATATGTTATTGGATATTCCACTTACGTGTATAATTGCCGTAATTTGCGAAACGTCAAATGGAGATTTCTGTGTATTATTTCACTCTGGTATTTCTGAGTATTTTTTATTTGTTTTCTTCTTCGTAACAATAAATGCCGATAGTCGGTTGCTGAAACCACCTACACCTAAACTAACCCGAGTACTATCTCAAAGGTCTGAAAAACTTAATAAGAAGAATACTTCCTTTTTTTCGACGTATTTGTAATGTTTTTTTTAAAGGTTGACCCGAGCCGTAGTAGTAGTAGTAGTAGTAGTAGTAGTAGTAGTAATAGTAGTAATAGTAGTAGTAATAGTAGTTGTGGCCGGAGTTTTCGCTTTCGTTATCCTTATTTTTTATTTTTGCGCCCATCGCTAGATGGCGTTAAAATAATGGGGTGAAGTTTAACTCCTCCGTCGTTTCGTCTTCGTCACACCGCTTATTGGACAGCGTCGAAAACCCCACCTTAATTTTCACCTGTCAACTCTAGCTTTAGAATATGTATACACTACGCAAACAGAAGGGAAATCGCAGAGCTAGTCGTAGCCCAGTGGTAAATCGCTCGACATTTTTTTCCTCGTGGATTGTTTTAAAACCGAGGCTCGCGCGTTCGAGCCTACCTTGAAATTTAGGTTAAGCTATTTAATTCATATATAAATTATTTATTTTAAATAATATGAAAAATAATATTTTAAATAATATGAAAAAATAATATTTTAATTAATATGAAAAAATAATATTTTAAATAATATGAAAAAATAATATTTTAATTAATATGAAAAAATAATATTTTAAATAGTAATTTGGAAAATAATTTTAAATATATTTTGGAAAATGCCAGGTTTCGAGTTCACTAAAATATACGAGATGTGGCGCAAAAATTGTAATGGTCCTCTTGGGAGGCTTGTTAGCTTAAAAGGAACTTTATATTACCACAACCCACCCATAGGGGTAACTGGGCTCGGTTAGAGATTTAATTTTAATTAAAATTTTTTCAGACCGCAGCCTGGAATCGAACCCGGTTGGTTCACGCAGTAGACAGACATTCTACCACTGAGCCATAGAGACTTAGTAGAATTCTCGAGTGTTTATCTTTAAATTGTATCTCTAAAATGTCGGGGTGATGTGGGGTGGGGTACCTTTTAATCTGTGGGGTCGGATGCTTAAGAATTTGTATGTTTGGGGTTTTTATATTTATTTTCTTTTAATTTATGTGCTAACTAAATAGATAACGATTATCCCCGATTCCTACCGCGCTCCTCATGTGTTTCGTTCTCGTTCGGTAGCTATCGCCTTCTATGTTATGTTTGACTGGAATGTTTTGGCGGTTAATTCAAATGTGGGTTTAGATAAAGCTAATATAGTGTTATAAATGAGCGTTATGCGTTTGATCATTTTAGCATTGCTAAAGGTAATTCGAGGGGACAATCAGTAAAATGGGTAATGACTATAATTAAACTTGAAAAGGTTCTGGGCATAAGTAAACATAAGAGCAAATATGGAACATTTCCTCTAGTAGCTGCCAAGATCTCTCAGAATAGTACACCTACTTTGTCTTGTGGCGCCGATGTTCTCGAATGGGCGGAGTCGCAAGGAAAATACGACACCCAAATCCGTTGGAAACTCATTAAAATGTTGATTAGAAGTAGCGTGTAGACCAAGGCAATAGAATCCTCCTCTTCTCTCTGTTAACATCACTTTCATGTTTAATAAAACCGCAAACACAAAATTTTTCCAATTTTAACTATAACACATACAAAAGGACATCTTTCATTAAAATTAGACATGCATTTCCCTGCCTAAATGACAGTGAAGATTTCTAGACCTGAAATTGGACCATTTTCTCAGGTTTCGAAGGAAAATTTCGTGTGGAATATTTAGCATTTTAAACTCGATTTTGTCAGGTACACAGAAAAAAAGGTGTTTAGGTTTGCAACATCTGAACATGTTATAAAGTTAAACGTTGGTGTGAGGTAATGTTTATTGCTTCAATGTTGATGTCTAATTACATCTCTGTTTCTCTAAGGATCCTTAAAATGTGTTCCAAATAGAAACACTTATTATTTTATCACGTTTAAGAGGTAAACACAGAATAATCTTAACAATAAGCTAAACATCAACGCTTGCCAGGTGTTATTTAATGTAACATGTTTTAATACGTTCGTATATGGTTTCCATTTTTTAAATCTTTATTTATGACGAATTATATTTTAGCGAAACAATTAAAAAGTGGAGGTATATTTTACCACAAGGTGAATAATCTAACACCTTGTGGCTATATTAATAATGTAAGCCACAATGACTTTCATTTTATATTGAGAAAAGGACTTCCTTTACTCAAATTTTGAGCAAAATATATGTTTAAAGTGATGGTTCGACATGAAGAATAAATAAGCTTTCTTGGCTTTAATAATAGAACAACATTTCCAACAGGTCTGCTAGATTTGTTTAAATAGGTATATTCCCTTTGCGCAGAATTCCATTAGACCGAATTCCGCCGAAGTTTCTAATGAATTTAGCCCAACCGCGGGTTTGATATTTACAATTCAAACGGCGCTATTTGTCAAATTAAGAGACCTCAAAAGTCCTAGCGTTTTCAATACATTCGTACTGCCTTGGAAGTGCCACTATTTGACAACTATGCAACAAGATGATAATAAAAAACGACCTCGGGAAGTTTTCAACACCGTGTTTTCTAAATATATAATATAATAGTATATAGAAAAAGTGAAAATTGGAGTCGGGTTAAGCATTGAACAAAAACACTTTCGTCCAAAAAAACTGTTTTTTTCCAGGTTAGGTTAGTAATATTTTATAAATCATTTAGCATTGTTACACATTTTCCAAAATATTGATGTTTATCTTCATTTACTTCTCAAATAATATGCCTATTCCAAAACGTTACTGTTCGGTTAGGTTTGGTTTGGCTTGGTTATAGAAGTACGTCTCTTCCTCTTTGGGGCGGAATTTAACATAAAAATATAAATCAATATTAGCCATTGGTTTTATTATGTCATATTTTGCTGATTTATTACTATTTCGTTCTTATAATCCTTAGTTATAAAATAATAATTTAGAAAATGTTTGGATCTAGTGTTCATTTTACGTAGTCCTGAAATTGTCTTAAGTTAATTTAATTTACATTCCATCGGGAAAAACCCAAAGTGCGGATTTTTCGGAGCAATGGGATTTTCCCATTGGACAGCATCGTAAATCCGCCAAAGTGAGGGTTTTACGGTCGAATGGGATTCGGCGCAATGCTACTGAAGTGTTTAAATAAAGCTAATTTGAAGTTCAATGGAAATTGTCTGTTTACGCATTAGAAGCGGCACGGGTATTTCTGAAAACTATGTATTCTATTTCGCAGGAATTATTTCAACCTATGTATTTACACCGACGCACGTCGTAACACCATTCAAAATATTTCAAGATAAACCTGCAAATATCTTTAAAACTAAGCTTATAAACTTTTAGTCATATTTAAAACCTAAACATGTAATCCTGAAAACATGTTGTACAACTAGGCATATAATCGTGTAAACACGTCTTGTTACTAAGCATTATAATATAATAACTTGACATATACCACCTTAAACATGTTTAAATACTAGATATGACAAGCGATCAACACATTTTGAACCTAAACATAAGGTGTTGCAAACCTAAACACCATTCTTACTTAAACATGAGTGTTTTTAAACATGATAAAATATCTGTTGCATTGTCGTGTTTAGGCAAGTGTTTAGTTTCTAAACACTTTTTTTTCTGTGAAGATTTTTAACTGAAAAGTCTGGTTCAAGATGATGCATATTAGAAAATAACTTAAAAGTTCCTACCGGGAAGAATACGACGCACAATTTTGCCTCAGATTGTTCAATTAAAATCGTGCTATAAGCCTTGGTATACTCATCGGGAATAGGGTGGATTAGCATTAAAATCGTGTCTCTACAAGAAATTTAAAAACTTTGTACTATTTATTAAAAATTTAGCGAGGGAAGAGACAATGTCAACGGGGTCTTAAAACAATTTAATAGAAGGGTTTAACAACTATAAATTAGAATTACTAAAGTCATAACAATAACATGTAAAAGAAGAAAATAAATTACCAAAAATAAGTATGAAACGGGTTCATTGATTATTTGATCTGGTTAAACATATATCTCTAATACGTGGTTTAAAAATTAAGCACTACTGCGACTAACCGATTAACACTAAAAGACTAGTCACTCTGTACATAAATAATGGTTCTTTTGCTAAAAATGTCTATGTTACTGTGATAAGTACAAAGTTTAAATGAATTTTGAAAAAAAAACTATAAATTATAAAATTCTGAACCTTTGCACGATAATTTAAAGCCCTTCAATATACTTCTCACTAATATTTCAGAAGACTCGAACCAATGAAACCGTAAAAGAAACATATTTCCTCCGACTCATGGCTTAATCCTTTAATCATAGCTAATTTCCGTTTTAATTTAATTTTTTTGTAAAAAGACTATGAAATGAGAACTCTTGACAATTGGCAAAAATTAAGCTGAAATGTGTATCAATAACAATAAAGACTCAATTAACATTAAGACCAAGTGCAGTTAGGTTTTTAAACGACAATAAATATGCCAAATGACGAAATGTTCACTTCCAAGTGTAATTTAAATACAATATTAATATTTTACGTTCTTCAATTTAGTATGTATATTAAAAATGATTTATTTAACATTGGCAGAAGTGGTTGGGTCAGGTTACGTTTGCGAATTAAAAATAAATATATCAACCCAAATTTGCGTAGATCTATTACAATAAGATCCCATCTTGCAAAAAAAGGTCCTGATACTTAGTAAGATTTGTTTTTACCTTTTCCAGTAAGATTTGTTTTTACCTTTTCCAAAGTATATGAATAGATAATTGAAAACGTTTTCCAATTACATAACCTGTTTTCACCTTTTCCAAAATATTGGCCCTAATAATTAGTTGCCACGAACGCAATAACCACACCAGGCAGGGGTCCCTATTGCGGAGTATAGGAAAACAAGTTGGGAAAACCAAAATTTTACCTCTCCGAGTCAAGAGGTCTACTACTACAAAGTTATTTGCCTAGATATGGAATTATTTCTCTTTTTTGAAGTAAAAATTTACGAAATATTGAAGCAGTATTCCAAGCATAGCGAATATACAGTAAAGCAGACGACATTTTACTTCCAATAAGGATAAATCTTGGACACATGGAAATCAGTTAATGGCAAAAAGAACAGGAAATGAAGTCTACGCTTCAGCTGTTTACCCTATATTCTGATAGCTACATTCACAACTGGTTAGCAGTGTAAACACTATCGTCTCGAATCACCTCAACAATATTCTTAGTTTGCCAACATGAGTGTTAACGTTAAATAATACCAAAGCTAAATTGTAGCTAGACGCACTGATAGTCAATGTGCACCATAAAGAGAATAAAAACTCTGTAGCTTAGACCTACTAATCTAATTGCCACCATGATCTTTTCTTCTATTATAAAATCTTAACCTGATTATTTAAGAGTGTATTTAACTTTCGGCTCACTCTGAACCGTTGATGTCTCTTCATTTCAGTCACGAAAATCAAAACCCAAAGTTTACTTCACCTCAGGCCTCAATTATTTACTCTATATTTCACTAAGCTTATTGCAAGTAATACTAGATATACCCGCCGGAGTCTAGATCTTAGCTTTCTTCATGAAATTACTAAACCAAGGATTATTCTATATACAGATGTAGTATAGCTTAAGTAATATATAAACAGCCATTTCAAATAATAATATTAAAAAAATCTTTGGAATATCAAAATGAAACAGAGCTTTAAAGCTACAAAAGCACTAAATGCATCATAATTACGAAAAATATTTCATCATATTCACTTTATATTAAGGGAATATTATGGTTCTGTAGTATTTCTTTACACATCAAAACAAAACGAACTTCTAACGCAGCGCACTGCGGCACTAGTGCAATAACGGACGGACACACACAGACAATAACATAGACTGCTTTTTAACTCTTTCCGTATTAATTTTGAATTGAGAAACAAGATTATCTTAAATATTAAAATAAATATAATTAATATTTAATATTTTCTTCGTTAGTTATTCGCCTTATTCAACGTTAGATCGCTTTAGAAAAGAACAATTAAACATTATTGAGAGACTTGACTAATATTGGCTTTTGAAATGAAGCATTCGCCGGTTGCTTCGCCTTACTAAAATAGGTAGTATATAAGGGTTTCGAATCGCAGCTATGGATAAGAACAGCGCAATTGCGTGAACCTTTGGTGGAAGCCCCACCTTAGGGAGGCCAGACGTTTCTCGTAACCCTGGCCGATCGCCGCGTATGTCTTAAGGCTCGTTTACATGTGCGCGAGAAATGGAAAAAAGTCTAAGCGTAAAGCGGAGAGATGAGGCGTATTGGGGTTTACGTTCCCTAGGCATACCGTTTACAAACAAGCGAAAGCTTTTTAAGTCGCGCTTGTTGCTCATAGATGAAGCGGGTGTTCGGAATAAGCTCCGATCTGCCGCAGTAGAATCTTCAGCTCGTGTTTCCTTCTCGCAAAGAGTCACGTGATTTTCCAAGCCAATAATATCCAAGGACCGAATATCGTTTGATATTTTTGCGTTTGTTTATCTCGCGAAATAGGCCTAGGCACCACCATTGAGAATGTCTTTAAAAGAACAAGATAAAATTTTTGAAATACGTGTAATCACATTTCAAGCTCGACAATTAAATCAAAATCATTCTCAAGCTCAAGTAGAGAAAACATACGCATCTTGACAAATTATATCAAGTAACGTTCCAAAAGGCGAAAATAGCATTCTTTGTTTCTATTTCTACATATAGGATGTGCCCACCAACGACGTTCCGTTCTAATTTTCTGTTGTTTTTTTGTTATAAATGTCGAATGTTTTTCAATAGCAATAGTTTCTTTTTAAGCAGAAGTAAACTAACGACAGTCGACGCCATTTTAGTTGTTTACTTCCGACTTAAAGACAACTCTGCAATCTAGGCTCATGCTACCGCCCAGCTCGTATGTAAGCGAAAGAGCAGGTGGAGCAGCGGGAACAAACGCTTTTGGCAGACGCGATTTTTTTAGGCGCGAGAAAAAGATTCGACTTTCAACTTCTACTCTCCGCTTTAAGCTTAATTCTCGCTCACATGTAAACGAGCCTTTAACCTTAAGGATGATGATGGTGTGCAGACTGGTGTCCATGTGGGATGGACAAAAACAATGACCAGAAGATGGTGGTGTGTAGAAACCAGTGTGTACAGACTGGTGTCCATGTGGGATGGACAAAGACTAGAAGATGGTGGGGATTAGAAGCCAGTGTGTACAGACTGGTGTACAAGTGGGATGGACAAGGACCAGAAGATGGTGGTGATTAGAAGCCAGTGGGTAAAGACTGGTGTCCATATGAGATGGACAAATGGCCAGAGGATGGTGGTGTTAGACAGGTACTGGATAATAGCTATGGTAAGTGGAATACAAATTTCCGGGAACTGTAAATGCGGTCCGGAATTTGGGAAAACGTTTGCTCCGATTTGAAAACTGCGAACGCGGTCCCCTGGGGTGTAAGTCAATAACAACAGACAGACAGACACGTCGAAATTAGAACCTCTCCGTGACATACGTCACTCGGAGAGGTAAAAACGTTTTTGTAAGCATGCCTGATTTCACGAAGCTCTAGACCTCCCGAGAGTTTAGAATCATCCAGTGTTGCCAATGTGTGGGAAATTTTGGTAAGCTTTTAGGCTCTGTGGGAAAAACGTATTTTTTTCGGAAATCGGTTAAAAGTTCCCTGTTAACAGTGCAGACTATGCAGTTAAAATTAGTGCATTTTCGAAAATATTTCCCGGTTAAATAATAGCATAAAGTGACAGTTTGAAATAAATTCGGTGATTTTAAATTTGACACTGGAAAAAGAGTAGTATATTTTGATAATTTTAAAGCTCTATAGCGTTTTGGCGCATTTGTACATATTGTCAAAGCCATGCGGAGTGATATTCCATTTAAAACCTAGCAGGACAACATAGTCCAGATAAATGTAACTTCTCTTCCATATTTTAGCTGGGGGCGGGGCTAAATAGGGCGTGTGGGAAATGTGGGAAATTTTTCAAATGGAAGTGGGAAATCCACTTTCAAACATTGGCAACACTGGAATCATCTGCTCTACCGTTTACGAAGAGTGTGCCAATTTGCCAAAGCTTGGCGAAAACGTTTTTTTATGCCATGACAATAATTTTTTAAATTTCGTTCTAATTATATGGGATTTATAGGCTTATCATAATGTCTTGAACGTAGTCTGGTGGGGTGAGAGGTAGGAGCGTTGGGCCAATGAAACTACTGGTAGGGCCACAACAAGTTTCCAAGAATTTTGGGAAATATTTCAGGTAGGGCCAAATACATTGTAGGTAGGGCCGGGCCCACCCGGCCCTCCCCCTGACGACGGCCCTGAAGATCCTGACTATAAACATAGGGAATGGAATTGAAACCTGTCAGGTATAGCTGCTAAGCGGCAAGATCCTGACTATAAAGAGAGAAAGCAATAGAAACAAGTCAGGTATGACTGCTAAGCGCCAAGATCCTGACTATAAAGAGAGGGAAAGTAATAGAAACCAGTTAGGTATGGCTGCTAAGCGCCAAGATCCTGACTATAAAGAGAGGGAACAGAATAGAAACCAGTTAGGTATGGCTGCTAAGCGCCAAGATCCTGACTATAAAGAGAGGGAAAGTATAGAAGCCAGTTAGGTATGGCTGCTAAGCGCCAAGATCCGGATTATAAAGATAGGGAATGGAATACAAACCTGTCAGGTATGGCTGCTAAGCGCCAAGATCCTGACTATAAAGAGAGGGAAAGCAATAGAAGCCAGTTAGGGATGGCTGCTAAGCGCCAAGATCCTGACTGTAAAGAGAGGGAAAGTAATAGAAAGTTTAGTTCTCGCTAGCACTTGGGAGAAGTACAGAATAGATATGAAAATAATCATCTTTCATTTCATACCCATTTTGAAAGCCCATGGACTTTGCCAGATATTTTAGAACCTAACTATAAGTTTAAAAAATTTGAAAAATTTGATTTTGAGTCTCGGAAAAGTGTAGTTAAACCGAAGTACGGTAGGTTCTATCATAAGTTTATAACATATGTTCCTTCCTTAATTAAGACACTTCCTATACTTCGTAATGCTAGAGACTTGCAGCTCGAGATAAAGCCCCGTTTTCAATCAAGCTTTTTTGATCAAAAACGCAAGCTTTTGCTTGAAAAATCACAGCAAAACGCAAAAGCAAAATATTTAGCCGTTTTCAATCGCGCTTGGGCTGAAGCTTTAAGCTTTCATATGCTCGCTTTTGCTTGAATGTTAGTTCAAGCAGATATCTATCCTCCGTAGATATTTGCGTTAACTTTTTGCTTTGAAGCGCGATGGAAGATGACGTCACAGTTTAGTGTCCAATAGAAATTCTCCATTTTTCATGCATCTGAGTGTGTGTTGACCGTTCGACTCGGAGATTTTTAGTGTTATATTTTACTTTGAATAACTTGTAACAATTATACTATTATTGAAAATGGCAGAAAAAAATAAATAATGAAAGAAGTGCACCGGATAGAAAGATACGCAGCTAAAAAAGGTGGCGCTGTTAAAAATTGGTGAGACATAAAGCAAACTTACTGAACCGAGGCTTAGCATACTCAGTCTTTTCGAGGTGACCGCCATATTTGTTTATAGTTTTAGGGCCGAAAATGCTTTGGTACCCGCCCACTATCACGTGATATCGGTAACCGCACGCTTTAAAAGCCTTGCGCGACCAGTTTGAAAACGGTTTGTAGTTTTGCAGTTTGCTTTTTTCTCACGCGGTAGCGCGCTGATTGAAAATACGTTTTTTTGCCACCTCAATCGTAAGCAAAAAGCGTAAACTTTTTGCTTGCATTGAAAACGAGCCTTTACTAGTTCGAGAATGACAAGCGAGAATGGATTGGCTACACTCGGTGGTTAATTTTGCAGTCCATCTAGGTCCTATTTAATCTGTACTAGGGTTGTAAGTCGGAAAATTTTCCGGAAAATGACCGAGCTATATTTTTACGGAAAATTTTCTGTATTTTTCCGCTACCGGTTTCTCAATTGGAAAGTTAATACTTTAAAATTTTCAATTTGCCTTTCTTTTCAAAACATTCATTATTTGTTTTCGGTGAATTTGGAGGGGGAAAAATTGTCCAAGGGCACAGAGTCTAGTGACCCCTATTCTCTATAGCAAAAGCTCACTCCTTGGCTATCGCTTGCATGCATAGGGTTAATATTATTATTATTGTTGTTGAGGAGGGTACGCGCCCTAGCACCGATGCCAAAGGCATATTGTGCATCCTCGGATTCAGGCCTTAAAAAGGCCCGTAGCAGCAGCGTAGCGAAGAATTCGCTCCACCGTAAAAGAGGAGACCCGCGAGGGTTCCAAAGTGTGTGAATCAAAATATTCTAGTTTAAGCGAGGCGAAGCAGTCGCACTCGCAAAGTACTTGAGCGGATGTTTCTTCCTTCTCCTGACACGACCTACAGATAGGGTCGTCGGCAAAACCCATCAGATGGAGGTGCCTATTAAGCCGACAGTGCCCGGTCAGAAGAACAGTGGCAAGCCTAATATCCCATCTGCTGAGCGAAATTAGGTCTCTGGCACGAGACCTGCAGGGACCATTGACTAACAGTTTTGTCTGTCTCTGGCCCTCCATGTTATGCCAGAGCTGGTTTTGTATGACAGTCAACCTGTCATGCAGACACCGTTTGACGTGCCTGTAGGGGATGGGGACGGCCGGCTCCGGCCCCAGGAGCTTGGCCTGCGCACCCCTTTTCGCAAATCTATCGGCTTGCTCATTGCCATGATATCCTCTATGCCCTGGCACCCAGTACAACAGAACCCTGTTGCAGGATGCCAGTCGCGCTAGCAGATCAAGGCAGCTGCGCACCAGTTGAGAGGTAATCTGACACTGGTTCAGCGCGTTCAGGGCGGCCTGACTGTCAGAATAAATTCTCACAGTCCGTCCGGTATACCCATTGTTAATACAGTAATCTGCGCAATAACAGATCGCGGCAATATCCGCCTGAAACACACTAGCGAAGGTGCCCAGGCAAGCAGAAAATCCGACCCTTGTGTTTTGGCAGTAATAGCCGGCACCAGCGCCGGAATCAGTCTTGGAACCATCGGTGAACCAAATAGTTTCACCCTCAGTGCCAAGAGGCAGCAGGTTAGTCCACTCTGCCCGACTGGGGAAGTGGATGCTGAATGGCTTAGTGAAGTCAAAACTGGTAACGGTTTTGTCAGAGCACATCGTTAGCGACGGCTCAATTGCGGCGTACTCCCGAAAGTGCTTCGTATGGCTGTAATCCCAAAGTCTTGGAACCCAGCAGCCACTAATGTTGAGCCTGTAGGCCCCAATGACAGCCTCCTCCTCAATGAAGAGATGAAGAGGAACCATGTCATGGAGCACCTCCAGGGACGCAGTTGGGGTCGATCTCATGGCCCCCGTAACACCAATGCAGGCAAGCCTTTGAAGCTTGCGCAAGGCAGCCTGCACCGTCTTAAGCCGGACCCTTGTCCATCAGACAAGTGCCGGGTAAGATAGTATGGGTCTGATGATCCCAGTATAGAGCCAGTGTACAGCCTTGGGGTTGAGGCCCCAAGTCTTGCCGACAGAGCTCCTGGTCCTCCAGAAGAGCATCTTGGCCTTCTTAATACACCGATCAAGATGCGGCTTCCATGTGAGTCTGCAATCAAAGATCACCCCCAGGTATTTCACCTCGGAGGACTTTGTCAGGACCTGGCCAAAGAAAGAGATATCATTGAACAGATCCTTCGTATTTTTCCTCGTAAACGGAACAAGGACAGTTTTATCAGGATTAACGGTGAGGTTTACCGCCGGACACCATTGCTCCACGCTAGAGAGAGCAGATCTCATAAGCGCGGTAACAGTATCCGGGAACTTCCCGGTAAAGACTATCGCTACATCGTCCGCATACCCGAAGCAGCTACAGCCCCCAGCACCTCCGAGCCTCCCCAAGAGTTCGTCCTCCACCAGGCACCACAACAGGGGGGAGAGCACACCACCCTGAGGGCAGCCACTGCTGGTAGTCACCCGTAGAGAGTCCCCAAGGAGGGACGCCGACACCTCGCGGTCGGTAAGCATGGACTTGATCCAGCGGCCAAGAGTGTCGCTGATGCAAAATCTCTTAACAGCTTCAGTAATAACCGAACTAGAGACCTTGTCAAAGGCCCCCTCAATATGGGAAAGACGGCCATTGAAATTTCCTGAAACTCGAATGCCCTATCCAGGCAATTCGTAAGGCCGTGAAGGGCCGTCTCAGTGGATTTGCCTTTTTGGTAACCAAATTGTGAAGAAGAGAGAGGAGTTACCGAAAGTACCTCGTCTTTAATATACCTGTCCACCACCTTCTCCAGAATTTTGAGGAAGAAGGAGGTCAGGCATATGGGCCTAAATGCCTTCGCCTCGAGATAGGAAGCCTTCCCGGGCTTGGGAATAAAGATGACCCTAGAGCGTTTCCAGTCACGAGGTATGTGACCGAGAGCAATGCAGAGTTTGTAGATCTTGCATAGCGAAAGCAGAGGGAAGACCCCATCGGGTCCCGGAGACTTGTAGGGCTCAAAACAGTTGACAGCCCACCGAAGCTTGGGAATCGTGACAACCTGTCTGGCTACAAGCCAGTCTTCCCTCTTAGCCCTGTGCAGGACAGGGTAGAGAGAGTCAGGGTTTGTTGGATTGATGAAAGTAGAGTCAGGAAAATGGACCTCCAGCATGTGCTTGAGAGTCTCAGCCCCAGACTTAGTGTGCACACCCTCCCGCAGCTTAATAGCATTAAGTCGATGTGTGCTGTCGTGCGCTACAATCTTCATGACCCTAGCCGTAGCAGGGACATTGGAGACTTGCTCACAGAAGGTCCGCCAGGAGTCCTTCTTAGCAGCTCTAATGGCCCTGTTGTAGGTGTTAAGGGACTGCCTGTATCCAGCCCAGTCACCCGTGCGCTTGGCTTTGTTAAAGAGCCTGCGCGTGTATTTACGAAGCCGGCTGAGATCCGCGTTCCACCAAGGGACAAGCCTCGAGCGGTTGACGGTCTTAAGTGGGCAGTTCCGGTGGAACGACTCCATGATGGAGCACTGTAAATCACCAGCAGCCCTATCAAGATCCTTAGGTGAAGTAAGTTTAGGAGTGTGACCCCCTCCGTAGCGTAGGATTAGGTCTTCCCTATAGCCGGCCCAATTAGTCCGTTTTGGATTGCGTATCTCTGTCCTCGCCGGGACAGAGGTAGTCGCGACAGTAAAGCAGAGACGGCTCGTTAGACACATGCCAGTTAGACACGGAAGACACGAGGTTTTCCGTGGCTAGCGTGAGGTCAATGACCTCCCTTCTATTAGAAGTAACAAAAGTAGGTTCATTTTGATTAAGAATATAGAGTTTACAATCAACTAAATATTCTAGTAAATCATCACCTCTCCTGTTGCAGTCAGAACTGCCCCACGTGATGTGATGAGCATTGGCGTCGCAGCCAATGATTAGTTTGTCCCCTCTCTTTTCACATTGATTGACCAAATTGATCACCTCAATTGTCGGGAGAGAGTCCGCGTCGTGGGCAAAGTATGCAGAGGCAGCCGTGATAGTCAACTTGGCATGCCCAGTGGCCAGGACTAGCTTCACGGCCACCGTGTCCTGGGACGTGTACAGCGGTAGAGAGATACAACAAATATCCCTCCGAACCAGAATACACGCCCTAGGTCTAGCAGCAGTATGGTCATAAAATAGTGACCCCGCCGCGTCAAGACCGAGGATTTTGCCATGGCAAATCCACGGTTCTTGTTTGAGGGCCAGAATAGAAACCAGTTAAGTATGGCTGTTAAATGCCAAGATCCTGAATATAAAGAGAGGGAAAGTATAGAAGCCAGTTAGGTATGGCTGCTTAGCGCCAAGATCCTGACTATAAAGAGAGGGAAAGCAATAGAAACCAGTTAGGTATGGCTGCTAAGCGCCAAGATCCTGACTATAAAGAGAGGGAAAGTAATAGAAACCAGTTAGGTATGGCTGCTAAGCGCCACGATCCTGACTATAAAGAGAGGGATAGTAATAGTAACCAGTCAGGTATGGCTGCTAAGCGCCACGATCCTGACTATAAAGAGAGGGAAAGCAATAGAAACCAGTTAGGTATGGCTGCTAAACGCCAAGATCCTGAATATAAAGAGAGGGAATAGAATAGAAACCAGTTAAGTATGGCTGCTAGGCGCCAAGATCCTGAATATAAAGAGAGGGAATGGAATACAAACCAGTCAGGTATGGCTGCTAAGCGCCAAGATCCTGACTATAAAGAGAGGGAAAATAAGAGAAACCAGTCAGGTATGGCTGCTAAACGCCAAGATCCTGAATATAAAAAGAGGGAATGGAATAGAAACCAGTTAGGTATGGCTGCTAAGCGCCAAGATCCTGACTATAAAGAGAGGGAAAGTAATAGAAACCAGTTAGGTATGGCTGCTAAGCGCCAAGATCCTGACTATAAAGAGAGGGAATAGAATAGAAACCAGTTAAGTATGGCTGCTAGGCGCCAAGATCCTGACTATAAAGAGAGGGAAAGCAATAGAAACCAGTCAGGTATGGCTGCTAAGCGCCACGATCCTGACTATAAAGAGAGGGAAAGTAATAGTAACCAGTCAGGTATGGCTGCTAAGCGCCACGATCCTGACTATAAAGAGAGGGAAAGTAATAGAAACCAGTTAGGTATGGCTGCTAAGCGCCAAGATCCTGACTATAAAGAGAGGGAAAGTAATAGAAACCAGTTAGGTATGGCTGCTAAGCGCCAAGATCCTGACTATAAAGAGAGGGAAAGGAATAGAAACCAGTCAGGTATGGCTGCTTAGCGCCGAGATCCTGACTATAAAGAGAGGGAAAATAATAGAAAGTTTAGTTCTCGCTAGCACTTGGGAGAAGTACAGAATAGATATGAAAATAATCATCTTTCATTTCATACCCATTTTGAAAGCCCATGGACTTTGCCAGATATTTTAGAACCTAACTAAAAGTTTCAAAAATTTGAAAAATTTGATTTTGAGTCTCGGAAAAGTGTAGTAAAACCGAAGTACGGTAGGTTCTATCATAAGTTTATAAGATATGTTCCTTCCATAAGTAGGACACTTCCTATACTTCGTAATGCTAGAGACTTGCAGCTCGAGATAACTAGTTCGAGAACGACAAGCGAGAATGGATTGGCTACACTCGGTGGTTAATTTTGCAGTCCATCTAGGTCCTATTTATTCTGTACTAGGGTTGTAAGTCGGAAAATTTTCCGGAAAATGACCGAGCTATATTTTTCCGGAAAATTTTCCGTATTTTTCCGCTACCGGTTTCTCAATTGGAAAGTTAATACTTTAAAAATTTTCAATTGCCTTTCTTTTCAAAACATTCATTATTTTGTTTTCGGTGAATTCGGAGGGGGAAAAATTGTCCAAGGGCACAGAGTCTAGTGACCCCTATTCTCTATAGCAAAAGCTCACTCATTGGCTATCGCTTGCATGCATAGGGTTACGGTTTGCTCTTATGACGGTATAAGGCGTTAGAGACTCAAGACCTAACCGTTAAGAGACCCAAGTGAAACTAAAATTATCAGGCATAAAGGATAGTGATCGTCTGCGTCATTGTAAGGGTGTTATGTTGTTAATGTTATTAAGTTTGTTAACCCTGTTTAAAGTCACAAATTATGGGAAAATCAACCACTAATATTTGGCGGTACTTTAATAAATCTACTAAAGATGGCGAAATAACTGGAGAGTGTTTTAATTCTTTAATTGATAGTTTTATATTTTTCCGATTAGCGGAAAATTTTCCGCGTTTTATTTTTGTGGAAAATTTACAACCCTTGTCTTTACTAAACCTTTGATAGTAGCGCCTCACCAGACGTCTTTTTACCTCGAATCTATGATATACCTCACTCACTTCATGACAAGCTCCAGTTTGTAACCAGTGACAAACTTATGGATGGAACATATCTTATCAACTTATGCTTCTATGAACGATTTTGAGTCGAAAATGTTAAATTAAAAGAAATCATTGTCCTTCAGTTTTTATTTATATTTAAGGGGTCATCCGTAAAATACTCCTCCAATCTTAACTTGTTAAAAGTGTCCCCCAATGGCGATCTCGCCCCTGAGTGTTTGTTTCTCTGTTTGTAATTTCCGCATTGGTCTATTGCCTTTGCATTTCTCGTTTCTGTTCATTTCATGTACCTCCATATTAAAAATTAGTTCATTAACAGGTTTAGAAACAAAGAAATTAAAAGGCAAACGAATAAAGAAGATGTTGAGCTGCCACAACGTGACTTCGATAGGAAAGTCGAAGTTTCGCGTGAATGCGAGCTCTAGCTCTAGGTATTGGCAAACCTTGATTATATTATATTTTATCTAAGGTGGGTGGTTTGCGTTTTGTTCCTCTACCTGTTGAACGCGAAGGCCATTAAATGATATTTTCAAAAAACCAAATTTAAAATATTTATCTGGGATGCAAAAAAATCGAGTTTGTTTAGTTTAGCAATCATTTCCAAGGGCATCATACACTTGTAAGAACGATGATTTGGCATCAGTGTTTAACAAGCTTTGTTAGTCAAGAACACATATAGGAACTGAGAGTGTTCAAATTGCAAATGTATACAGGGTGTTTCTAAAATGTCTATGAGAAATTAACGGGGTGTTCTTCGGGCGATTTCGAATCGAAAATGTTACTTTTATGATGCATTTTGCTGCCCGGACCACAGTTATCAAGTTACGATTGGAAATTATGTTTTAGGGAGGACCCCCTTATTTAAATTAGAAATCATTATCTTTCAGTTTATTTTACCTAATTTTAAGGGGGTCATCCGTAAAACACTGCGATCAATCATAACTCAAAACCGGTACTCCGGACGGTTAAAATATTATAAAACATTTTAGACTCGAAAGAACATCCCCTGTAACTTCTGATAGACCTGAATATAGAAACACCCTGTATAGTGCAAGCTTAATATAAACCGTAATAATGATCTGGTGGAAACTTACGATGGCTATAAGTACAACGTTCTCTGAAAATATATATGTTCTTTGAATAAACTTCAATCATTTCGAAATATTTAAGATCTCTTGAAGTTGATTTACATATTCAAAATTTTCAAATCAAACGATCAAGCGCATATATACTTAAATTTTGCAATATTCTTTTTCCCAACTTTAAAAGCACGCTTAACAATGTTGCAAAAGCTGTAGTATTCATTTTAATTAAGATACCACATTATTAAATTATAAAAATTGTTTTTAAAAATATTGTCAATTAGTGTTTTCTCATTGGCAAAACGAATGTCATCCGAGGGGTCGGTCACTTAACGAGCTCTAAAATTATTACACGTAATCCGAAATAGGGGTACGAATGATTTACTCAGAAGAAATTGAAATTCTTGAAATTCATTGGCCTTAACTTAAAAATTAATCTATATTTCTCTAAACGATTTAAATAATTAGTAGAAAAATTGTATTTTAAAGAGCGAAACAATCAATAGAAAATACCTAAAAACGCAGTAATTCAAAGCTTAATCCCAGATATTAAATTCCGATAAATAACAATTAAATTTTTAGCTAATAAAAATAACTAAATATTGCATGCAATTAACAATTCCGTGTTGATTACAACAGTCTCTAAAGATCCCTAAAACGCTGTAATTCAAAGCTTTTTTTTTGCTCCGTTGTGTATGATAGGAGATAGTCGTGGGCTAGTCAATGGGTATACTGCGCAGAGCGTTACATGATCACTACCACCACCTGGTGGTAATGAAGATATATTCGGGGTGACGTTGGCCTTGGTTAAGATTAAGTCCAGGGTGTTGTGAGATAGAGAGTTGCTTTGGCTGATTCTGGTCGGGAAATTGACATGTTGGCTCAGAGCCGAAGAGTGAAGGAGTGCGAGAAAGTCATTATGGACGGATGAGGCACTGAGAGTGGGGGTAACGGTTGTCCAACAGATTGAAGGCAGGTTAAAGTCCCCGGTGATAATGATTTCAGAGCGTTGCGCAGAAATAAGTTTGAGATCTTGGAAGAGTTTGGAAGTTTCAGTCGTGGACGTGTTTGGGGGACGGTAGATGCAGCCGAGCGTTATCCAAGTGCGAGAAGATTTTGGCTTGAGGTCAATCCATAAGGATTCTGGGTAGGTCGTTTGAACGGGTAATAAGTGGTGAACAAGGGTTTGACGAATATAGATGATAATACCGCCACCCGCGCGATTTGCACGATCTTGACGTAAAAGTGTGTAACCGGGAAGATTAAAAATGGCGTCATTTTGTGAGGGAGAAGCCCAGGTCTCCGTAATGCAAATACAGTCAGCGTTCCAGGTCGGGGAGAGGGAAATAAGTTCATAGCTTTTGCCAAAAAGATGCTGGACATTAAAGAGGATGACGGTGAGACCCGGGGCTGAAGTTAGTTTTTTTGGGCATAACAAGCATGAGGTTGTTGCACGTTGGCAGAGTAAACCAAATGTGAGACTGGGATATTGTTGGGATTAGAGAGGACTTGAGGTCCACCCTGGACAGAATAGCTAGTGTTTTGCGCATTGGAGTTTTGGGTAGAGGAGGCAGTTTGATAGCGAGGATGAGACGATAGAGTAATTTTATCTTGGCGGATTACAAGTCCAATCTCTCCGTTGGCTCGTCGTGTCCGAAGTTCCGCCACAAGACGGCGATGGGTGTCACGTTGTTGGGGAGATCGGTCGGGCGGTACACAATAGTCAAACGTATTTTTTTGGCGCCAGTAATTTATACCTTGTGTGAAGTATTGGCGATGGATCACTGATTCGAAGCGAAATCTTAAGGGGCGATTTTTCCAAGGACAGTATTCACCCAGACGCTTGATAGATGTCAGGCGACATTGCACTGGGGTGAATTCAAGATCGTGGAGGACGGAGTAGGCGAACGTATGATCTTCTTGACAGTCATCGGTATCCGGGACATTAAACAAGATAGCGTTTTGCTTGCGGCTGTAGAGATCTGAAGTCAATGGGTCTTGTTTTAAGTTGGGAGAGTGGCTATAGTTGAAGGACCGAGACTGATTTTGAGTGTGGTGATGATTTAGAAGGTTAGTGCGTGTCGGGCTAGGAATTTGCTGAGGGCAGTGACTCGAGTTTAGATGTGTACTTTGGATATGACTAGCTTGTTGATCACAAGGGAGTGGTGGTGTTTGAGTGGAAGATTGGGAGATGTCGCCAAATGGACGCGCAACCCAAGACTGAGATGTATTTATGTCGTGTAGTGAAGCTGACGTAGACGTAGTAGTAAGGGCTGACTTGAGGTCACAAAGTTCATCGTTTTCGTCTTCCAGTTGTGACGCTATTATAGCGTGAAAAGCTTCAAGGGCCTCAATTTCTTCAGAGAGAGGGGTGATGTTTTAGGGAGCAGTCTGTAGGGAGTGGAAGTTGGTACTGAAATTGGTAACAGATTTTTGAAGGGCGAGTAAATCTTTGGAAAAGGTTGATTGAAGATTTCTGAGACCAGTTTGAAGCGTTTCCAGGTCAGTGTAAGTATGCATCCCAGCAGACAGGGATTCTAAGGTAATAATTCTGGTTGAGAGGCCTTTGCAAGACAATTCGAGAGCGTCAAGGTCCGACCGGGTGGTCACAACACTGCTTAAACGATGTAACTCATCAGAATGTGTATTGGTAATGGATGTGAGATGTTTTTTGGTAGTAAATAAGTCATGAGAGAGAGTGTTAATTACCTTGAATTGCCCAATGTTCTCCTTTCTTACTACCTTCCAATAAGAACTTGGCATGTTCTTGACATTGAAACGAGTCGTGTAAATTAGATAATTCCTCATAAAACTGATCGATAATTTTAATAAACGGTAGAGTAATGTCTCCTAAAGGATTAGCTCTAACCAATATTGGACAGTAATAAGCACCTAATATTAACAAGGCAATAGCCCCGATATTAACTGTGCCCATCTTACTACACCGATGGTTAAGAGTGTTATGTCGTAACTAGTAAAAACGGAGCTGTATTCTAGGAGAGCGGTCGCTCTCTTAGATAAGACTTGATACTCCCTCTAATGCTAAAGGAGGGTTCTCTGATTGGCCGTAACTTTTTTCGTATTGTGTTTGCTGCTTTGAAATTTTGCCAGTGAACTAAAATTTGGGCCCTAAATATGTGGTTAAAATTTCAAAGAGATCCAACTAATAGTTAGTTCTATAAAGAAAAAAGTTGTTAAGGGTGGTTTTAGAATCCATAAAATTAATCAGACATTTGGTGAAAGACATACAATATTCTTCCATAGACATAAATGGGATTTTTTTTGAAAAATGACCTTAATTGGGATCGTGTATAAAGAAAACTAATCATTCGTTACTTTGGGAACCATCTTAATGAAAGATAACAGTCCATAGTGTGCCTTTTCTTAGTTTTATTAAGATCAATTAAGTTTAAGTATCGATTTTTATCATTATTAACACATGCTTTGAACTTACGTTGTTTTGGGTATGGAATTACGGCGTTTTACTACTGTTAGAGACACGCATTTAGCCTTATTTTTTATATTGGAAACTTACGGCGTTTTTGTCGTGATTGGTCGTGGGATTTCCCGCACACACTCGTTAAAAAGGGATTTAAGCAATAAAAACATTGCGTTTGAGCTCTTGTAGGTGCTTTGCCCGGGTTCTTGTTGGTACTTATGGGTTCTTGGGTACTTTGTGTGGTTCTTGTGGTACTTGGTGGGGTCTTGTGGGTCACTTTTTTAAGGTACTTTTTGGGTGCTTGTAGTACTTGTGGGTCTTGTAGGTACGTGGGTGCTTGAATGGTACTGTGGGTTCGTGTGGGTACTTGTGGGTTCTTGTGGGTGCTTGTCGTACTTGTGGGACTGTTGCGTACTTGTGGGTCTTGTGGGTACTTGTCGGTACTTTGGTTCCCTTGTGTTACTTGTGGGGTGGCTTGTTTGTACTTGTGGGGGTGCGTGTAGTGTACGTGTGGTGCTTGTAGTACTTAGGGGTGCGTGGGTAATTGGTGCTGTAGGTAGCTGTGTGGGTACTTGTCGGCTTACTGTATGTACTTCTTGTGGGTACTTGTAGGCCTTGTGGGTACTTGTAGTCCTTGTGAGTATTTGTAGGTACCTTGTGCGTATTTGTAGGTACTTGTGGGTACTTTGTAGTTGCTTGTGGGGTACTTGTGGTTGCTTGTTAATGTACTTTATGGTACTTGAGGTACTTGTAGGCCCTTGTAGGTACATGTCGGTGCTTGTGGGTACTTTGTGGTCTTGTTAGGTACTGTATTGGTACTTGTTAGGTACTTGTGTGGTGCTTGTGGTACTTGTGGTGCTTGTAGTTACGTATGGTTACTTTTGGTACTTATGGGTACTTTGGGTACGTTTAGGTACTTATGGGTACTTTTTAGTAACTTGTGGTTACTGTGGTACTTGTAGTACTATGGGTACTTGTGGGGTGCCTTGGTAGGTCACTTGTGGGCGCTTGTAGGTACTTTGGGTGCGTTAAGGTAACTTGTGGGTGCTTGGTAGGTCCTTTAATGTGCTTGTAGGTACTTGTGGGTGCTTTCGGTACTGGTTGTGCTTGTAGGTACTTGTGGTTCTTGTTGGTACTTGTGGGTGTTGTGTGTGCTTGTGGGTTTTTGTGGTTCCTTGTAGGTACTTGATGGTACTGTGGTACTTGTGGGTGCTTGTAGGTACTTGTGGGTGCTTGTATTACTTGTGTGTAGCTTGTATGTACTGGGGTGCGTTGTAGGTAACTTGTGGGTGCTTGTAGGTACTTGTGGGTGCTTGTAGGACTTTTGGTACTTTTAGGTACTTATGGTTACTTATGGGTGGCTTGGTGGATCCTTGTAGGTACTTGTGGGTACTGTGGTACTTGTAGTACTTGTGGGTACTTTGTGGGTACTTGTGGGTCCTTGTAGGGTACTTGTGGGTCTGTTGGTTCTTGTGGTGCCTTGTAGTGCTTTTAGGTTGCTGTGGGTACTTGTGGTTAGCTGTAGGTACTTGTGTGTACTGTAGGTACTTGTGGGTACTTTGTAGTACTGTTGGTACTTGTAGGTACTTGGTGTGGTTACTTTGGTTACTTGTAGGTAGGTACTGTGGGTACTTGTAGGTACTGTGGTACTGGTAGTACTTGTGTGGGTCCTTTTACTGTACTTGCGGGTCTTGTGGGTACTTGTAGTACTTGTGGTTACTTGTTGGTACTTGTTGGGTTACTTGAGTACTTTTGGGTACTATGTAGGTACTTTTGGTACTTGTTAGGTACTGTGGTACTTGTAGTTACTTTTTGGGTACTTGTAGGTACTTTGGGTAATTGTGGTTCCTTTTTTGCTTGTCCTTGTTGGTATTGTAGTATTGGTGGTGCTTGGTAGGTACTTGTTGGGCTTGTAGGTACTTGTAGTCTTGTGGGTTCGTGTAGGTAACTTGTTGGTACGTGTGGGTGCTGTAGGTACTTGTTGGTACTTGTGGGTACTTTGGTGGGCTTGTATATACTTTGTGGGGGTACTGCCCCGGGTACTTGTGGGTGCTTGTGTGTACTTGTGGGTGCTTGTAGGTACTTATGGGTACCTGTATGTTACTTGGTGGTGCTTTGTGGGTTCTTGTGGGTGGTGCTTGTATGCTTTTAGTGCTTGTGGTCTTGTGTTACTTGTGGTTACTTGTATGGACTTGGGGTACCTTGTGTCAGTTACTTGTGGACTTGTAGGTACTTGTAGTACAATGTGGTTACTTGATGGTTACTTGTAGGTACTTGTGGTTACTTGCGGGCTTTGTGGGGTACTGTAGGTACGTGTTGGTACTTGTAGTATACTTGCGGGTACT
>JAEQBA010000498.1:8075-109616 GCA_019434445.1 Phalangium opilio | reverse complement strand
GGTACTTGCCCCGGGTACTTGTGGGTGCTTGTAGGTACTTGGGGTACTTGTAGGTACTTTGCCTCCTCCATAGGATTAACATTACACTAAATTTTGGAAGCTCGTAACTCTGGTTTTATTAGAGATACGGGGATATCCTTTGATTATGTAATAGTCCTATTTGCCCCTTCCCTCCTTTGTTAACATTTGCTCCATGGGATACTCCATATACGGGAAAAAATGGAAATCTCAGGGAAATTTGTTTTCGAAAAGTTGTATGAAGCTTGTTTTGGAACATATGTTATAAACTCATGGTTTTAGTTATATAAAGTTTTACCAAGAAGCGATATCTAGTTTACTAGAGAGAAGGTATTAGATGCCTAAGTATTCGCGCCCCATAGTCCCAGTCCCACTTTCAAAATACAAGGGGGGACGTAAAAGGAGGCCGGGCTATTTCGCCTCTCGGCAGTCGGAAAATACGTAGTTTTCGTCATTCGCGTCGCGTTTACGTGAGTTTTCTGGTCCGTGACCAAATAAGCATTTTTTAAACTGGACATTAGGCCAGTGACTTTCCTGACTTGGAATAAATAAACTGGTCCGTTACCATTGACCAGAGCACGTCGTCTGCTAAACTAAAGAAGTGGATAATTAAAATATTAGAATTTTAATGTGTGGAGTCTGATTACCCTTGAACTTTCTTAGTAGTCTCGTGGACCACTGACCCCCCTCCGATTTAATTTTTGAACTGGACCAGGGAATTTTTAAACTGGTCATTTGCCCTGTGTCACCGCCTTATTTCCCACGCTGGCGCGAGTTGTTTTGCGTTGTCGAGTGCGTGATGGAGTTGGCTATGCCTGGAGTCCCAACCTTGAAGGAGAGAGGAATGGAGTAGAAACCCCCATACCTATAGCGTTGCCTGTGTACCCCCACCTACGGCAACATAGTCCTCTCAGCATCCTCAGCGGTTAGGTAGGGTCGTACTGGACTAAATTGTAAAGGGCGCTCCCTCTATCTTCAAAATAGAAGCTAGTTCTCATACAAATAAAATGGCGCTCCGCGGCAGCACTTAGCAATCGCCTACCGAAGGGTAGGGGCGTGCGCGAGGTACATAGGGAGAGATACGGTGCCGCAGGTCGCCCATCATTATTTCCAATCCATCTCAACTTCCTTATCACTGTCCCAACCCCCGCGACTTCCAACCACTAGCATAGCCCACTCGATCACGCTCTCTTTCCCCGGCTACATATTTTGAAGATGGCACTTTTTAGGCGTATTAACAATCTTGGATCATCTTGGTGAACTTTTAGGGTAGCCCTGACTATATTTTGTTTAAGGTTTTAAGCTTCATATCAAACAGACGTTAGTTTATGCTACAAAAAAGTGTGAAATTGAAAATCTCGGATCGTCTTTATGAAGTTTTAAGGATATCGGAATTTCATATTGGGCTTATGACAATTTTGAGCTAAATGATAAACGGACATAAATCAGCATTTTTAAAAATTTTGTAAAATTGTCAATTTGGTCCTATTTCTGGAATTTTTAGGGGGCGCCTCGCGTTTCAATGAATGATTGTAAAAAATTGTATTATGTTAATTACAATAAGAATACAAACTTTTATTGATTTACGTTTTTTGAAGTAGCATAATAAATAAATGTCTGATTGAGCGAAAGTTATGGTCCCCTATATATATTTGTTTCTGCTTAGTGCAGATTTTGAAAATGTAAAACAGTTTCTTAACATTCTTAATTAAAATGAAGACTGAAGGAACAGATATTAATCAAAAATGTCTTGATTAGAATCAAGACCTAAAAAGTATCGATAAGACTGAGGTTATCACTTGTCTGAAGGATCAGATATTAATTTTTCTTTTTAATTGAAACTTAAATGCATGCTTAAGAAAAAACAACGTTCCATTACCGTTTTCCGTTGAAATAAATTATTTTACTGGTAATCAATTTCAAAAATTTACTTATCTCGGCTTTTCGACCACAATTCCATTCCCCGAAAACATTTTATCATTACATTAATTACTTTTGGGAGATAACGTGTCAAAATAACCTATAAAACAATAAAAAACTGTAATAGCGGTCTGTTAAGCCATGACAACAACCTTTTAAAAGTTACAAGCAGTAGCTTCGCTAGGGTTTGAAATTTGGGGGGGCTAAATCTGGGCAAACTATTTTAAAGTTATTATAAGAACTTAATATAAACAAGATGGCCCAAGGGCTGGGACTTAATTGTAGCCACATCGTTATCTATTTAATTAGCACATGAATAAAAACAAAAAAATTCAAAGACCCTAAACAAAAAATCAGAAATGTCCGACCCCACAGTGGTAGCATGTCTTACTGCTGCGCCAGCCAGCCGGGTTCAATTCCCGGGTGCGGTGTGAAAAATTATTAATTAAAATAAAATCTCGAACTGAGCTCAGCTACCACTATTGGTTCCATTTAAGCTAAAATCTGACGATAACGAAAGCGAAAACCCCGGCCAGTACTACTACGGCTCGGGTCAAACTAAGAGCCTATCGTATACTACGATGTGGCTAAATTGCATAATGGGTTCTTTGGAAAATGTGTAGACCTTTAAAACTATCCGTAAATTTGTGTCAACGTGAAATAATTCGTATTTTGAAGATATACAACCTTTTATTGATAAAGACTACGGAACCGATTATGAAGGATTTTCACTCGTCTTAGGTTTATTTTTAGTTTTGGTTAGCTTTAAGTCCACACTATTGGGACTCCCTTCGAAAGAACATGAAACATTTTACTTGTTTCCATCTGTTTTTTTCTTCAAAATTTTACTGTTTGATATTGAAATTTTTTTATATATTGCTACAGAATTTTAGGTTGCTAACAGCATAGAAAATAAATTAATTTATTTTCTATGCTAACAGCAATTTTTGGGTAGGGTTTACGGATTATTTTTTGGGGGGGGCTAAGTTTGGAATTTGGGGGGGGGCTATAGCCCCCCGAAAAAAGGCCTAGCGACGCCACTGGTTTCAAGGACTAAATAACCCTTTCGAGACTAACAGGACCTGAGCAAACTATAGCTTAACCTGCTACTAAAACGAACAGATGTAAACTGGAGTTGAAATTTCATCATGTGCGACCTGTGGCCCAGAAACTCTCCCATAGTCCCAGTGTGTGTAGAACATAATTTTTTTCGCTGTTATCTGCCAAAATCAATCTTTCTAGGTAGTGCCGCCTCCTCACTTGAATATTTCATGATATATTAAGGTTTGAACGAACAAAATTCTAGATTACTATTTTCACTACCATGTCCCTCTGCTACCTTGAAGCAAAATTTCCTCTCTTTTTGCTGCTCATTACCGGTGCCATTCCCTTGACTTTCTGTTCGTTATAACTACTATCATGAGTTTATTAATTTCAAACCAAAATATAAAAAAATGGATTCTTTTTCCTTTTGTGCTACTTAGAATATAACGTTGTGCCGCGCCTTATCAAATAGTCTCTAACTATTGTAAGAAACTAGAGTGAGAAATTGGGCAGTAACACTGATCATGCCCTGAACTATGAGAAAGAACAATACGACGGTTCACTAAAGTACACTTGATATTACATCATTTTGCAAAACCGCGAGTAAAAATGTTACTGTCCCTATTGAATTTGGCGCCATTGGTTTTAGAATAATTAAAATGTTCCACTGCGAAGCGTGCTGGTCACGAATGGGGATGTAACGCCTTTAGGAACCTTTTAAAACGCAAAAACCAAACACGTACTCTCCCAAAAGTAATTAATGTAATGATAAAATGTTTTCGGGGAATGGAATTGTGGTCGAAAAGCCGAGATAAGTAAATTTTTGAAATTGATTACCAGTAAAATAATTTATTTCAACGGAAAACGGTAATGGAACGTTGTTTTTTCTTAAGCATGCATTTAAGTTTCAATTAAAAAGAAAAATTAATATCTGATCCTTCAGACAAGTGATAACCTCAGTCTTATCGATACTTTTTAGGTCTTGATTCTAATCAAGACATTTTTGATTAATATATTGGAGTTTAGAAATTTTCACTGAATATATATTTTTTTTGCTGTAATATTTTTCAATGTAGAAACTAGAAATCCTGCGTAGAATTCATAGCACACCCTCTATCGACGTTTCCTCGGTTAATGATTGGTCTACAATGACTTTTAATCCACGCCCCTTTTTGAGAACGAGCGTCATTGACGTTTTGTACCGACTGACTTATTTCCAAGATTCTAAACGATGTTGTTATAAAGTAGAGTATACCGTTACATACAGAGCGAGAGCGAGAGCGAGAGTGAGAGAGAGAGGGGGAGAGGAAAAAGTATAGTGTATGTATTCGAAAAGGTGTATAAGAGATCTGAATGAAAATGGGAACGTTTTGGGTATAATTTGTCATTCTGAACGATGCAACTGAGTCGTTTCTTTTTTTATTTATTTTTCAAGATTTTGCCTATTCGGGAGAGTCACCAAAAGTGTGATGAACCCGTAACTTTGAAATTAAGTGATAAAAAATAAATTAATAAGTTACGTAATTTTGTTTTTTTGGAATAATTAATTACATTGATATCTTTGAAGTTCGGATATCGATTAAGATATTATAGTCCATTAAAATTAAGGTTTTTTTTGTAATATTTGTTACTGATTATGAACTGACAGTACCATAAGTTCATAAGATATGTTCCATAAGTTTGTCACTGGTAACAAACTGCCTGGAGCTTGTCCTGAAGTGAGGGAGGTAGGTCATAGATTCGAGTTGTAAAGCGAGGTAGGCCTGGTGAGGCGCTGTCAAAGCCCTAGTTCAGACTAAATAGGACCTAGATGGACTGTAAAAGTAACCGAGTGTAGGACTTCAATTCTCGCTTCCGTCGTTCTCGAACTAGCTCGAGCTGTAAGTCAGTAGCATTACAAAGTATAGAAAGTGTCATACTTATGGAACTGAAACATATCTTATAAACGTATGATAGTAATTGGCGATTTAATGTGAATTTCAAGACGTTATGTTATTTCTAATTAAAAATATACAGGGTGTTTCTGATAGGTCTGCCATAGTTCAAGGGGAATGTTCTTTGGGCGATTTTGAGTCGAAAAGTTTCTAAGAAACAATGTATGCTCCTTATCCTTAGCATTCATCATGCGTTATGTAAGTTTAGGTTAAGTTAGGTTATGGTTTAAATTATCATTAGTAAGGCTAGGTTTCATCACGGATACGTGCTTACCGAAAACCTACAACGTTAAAACGTGCATATTCACCAAGACACGCGTAAAGATAAGCTCTCTATAAATTAGGACTGTTGACGAGCGAGCCGAGTTCGAGCCGAGCCGAGCCGCCACTTTTGCGGCTCGATTAACGAGCGAGCTTTTTTATGGTCGATCCGAGCCGAGTTGCTTTGGCTGAATCTGGTCGGGAAATTGACATGTTGGCTCAGAGCCGAAGAGTGAAGGAGTGCGAGAAAGTTATTATGGACGGATGAGGCACTGAGAGTGGGGGTAACGGTTGTCCAACAGATTGAAGGCAGGTTAAAGTCCCCGGTGATAATGATTTCAGAGCGTTGCGCAGAAATAAGTTTGAGATCTTGGAAGAGTTTGGAAGTTTCAGTCGGGGACGTGTTTGGGGGACGGTAGATGCAGCCGAGCGTTATCCAAGTGCGAGAAGATTTTGGCTTGAGGTCAATCCATAAGGATTCTGGGTAGGTCGTTTGAACGGGTAATAAGTGGTGAACAAGGGTTTGACGAATATAGATGATAATACCGCCACCCGCACGATTTGCACGATCTTGACGTAAAAGTGTGAGTAGTACATAAATGCCGGTCCCAGTGCAGGTACAGTGGAAGGTAGGGAGGATTGACGATTGAGGATAGCAAGATGGAGGGTGAGAAAACAAGATGGTGGATGAGAAGTCGTTGTTCGTATGCCTTTTTGATTGACGCACCCCGCTCTCGCACCTGCAAGGGGTGTTTTTGATTGACAGGTCAATGAAGCGTGTTCGATTCTCGGATGCAGCAGTACATACATTGGAGTATGAAGATAGGGTGAATTATGATTTAAGAAATAAACAGTATTTTAGTATGTTAATTAGATCAAAATTTGAACCATTAGTTTCTCCGGTATTAATCAAATGGTTAAGGGGGTATGAACCTCCTGATGACGTTGGGGGAAAATAAAGAATCCCCAAAAAACCCAGCTCTACCGATTATTCTAGATCATTCTAGAAAAATAAAAATTCCCCGTAAAACCCAGGTTAACGTTGTTTAAGGTCATGACGTAAAATGTACAGTCAAAGTTGTAGATTGTTCGAGAATAATCTTCCCGAAAAAACCCACGGTGTAAACACCATTAATGTACAGTCAAAGCTAGGATGATGATCTTATTAAATAGTATAAATAGCCAGGACCCTGAGTTAAACCACCATCACAATCTCTAAAGTCCGACGAGGAAGGAAGGACCATCCAACAAGTACAATGTAAGTATAATTTTTGTGGACTTGGTGTTTTTTAAAGTTAAAGTTTGAACCGTAAATATCAGTGTTAATGGGAGATTTTTTTTACCCTCACCAAGGCTTAAGAAATCCGTGGTCGTTGACTTTGATTTTCTTACCGGGCGAATTGTTGGCGTTGAACGGCAACAAATAGCCAAGGAGGTGGCCGTTACAACCGTAGAGAAAACACCGATGGTTGGCTCATGGTCTTTCACGCCCCCATACAGTGAAAAAGAACTTACATACGACACTGTGCGTCAGAACAGGTGGCTTCTAAACAACCTGCATGGTCTGGAATGAGATTATGGGGTAATTCCCTACGTAAAACTCGGGGAGTGCCTCCGATCTGCAGTCCAAGGCTACGACCGCGTATTCTGCAAAGGAGATGAAAAGTGTTTCTTTTTGTTAAACATTAATCGGGAAGTTATAGACTTGAATGGAGTGGGGTGTCCCAAAGCCAACGAAATCCACGATGATGGACCCATGATTACATGTATGCTTAATCATAAAACTGTTCGTAATAATAAGAAGTATTTATGTGCACTATCTAAATGTATATTATTTTCCGAGAGGATTTATAACCACAAAGAAATTGTAAATAAAAATTTAGGAGACGAATAAAATTAAAAATCAGAATATAGTTCTATTTTATTTTTTTTATTTTTTTTACAATTGATAGGCAATAGAGAAATTTTCTAAAATGCTAGCGCTAATAGTGGCGCTGATGTGTTGGATCAGGGCTCTGTCCAGTTGGTAGGTGAGCTCCCGATCCTCAATCGTTAGGTCCGCGCTGTTGCAGTTGTCCCGCCTTGTCACGAACCGCGAGAATAAGGCGTTTTGAACGCTGATAATAAGGGATAAAATTGTTTTAGTGGATCTATGAACCTGATAATTAATTTCAGTCGGATTAAAAAATGTTAATGAGTCATACCTATATCCATCGCAGTTAGGAGATATTACTCCACTTTCCGCGGTGGGGTACTGCCATCCTCGCCCCTGATAGGACTATTGGGTATAAAAAATATATATTAATATATAATCTAATTCTTAACTATATTTTCAATACACACCTCGGACGAATATACGCCGCAACTAAATCTTCCAAAGCCACCAACAGATTTCTGGCATCCTCCGAGCCCATACTCGGTAGGAGTAGGATCCTGATGGTGTCCATTACCCTAAACGAATTCATTTAGTACAATTTGAGAAGCAATTAATAAATAAAAAGGTATTTACCGGTAACCGTCACAATTTATATTAACAACGATTTCCTCGTCGAATGCATCAAAATCGCTTAAATCGGCGCTAAATACATAAAAATGTTATTAAGAGCAGATAATAATGAACATAAAATAATAATAATAATAAAATCACTTACATATCCCCGGGTTGAATTATGGGGAACGTTTAACATGGAGTCACTTCCATCTTCGTTCTCCACAATGAAATTAATAATTTCATCTTCTATCTCATCCTCATCGTCTATTATCATTGGTGGGTTTAGATCTTCTGGAGCGCTTAACCACCAATTATATATGCTAGTGGGAATTCTACCCGCAACCATTTTTTTAATTTAATTTGTAAAAGTTTTTAAAAAATATTTGACTCGACTTGCGTCTTGGACAGAAAAAATCGTTGTGACCAAATTTTCAAAAATTGTCCCTGTCCCCATGACCTAGTGTAGTATGAAAACCTCTAACCCTTCCACGAAGTCTCTCCAAATCACATTAGAACTTCAAACAGTTAGTATGAATTGTAGGATTAAAAACCATACACATATGAATCACTGGTTTCAATCGGGATTCCCCAAAAAAACCCAAAAAGCGCAAAGATATCAAGCCCGATTATTGGGTGGTCGGTTACCAGTTCAAAATATACTGATAACTTAAAGGACATGGTACATAGAATTAGTACGTATCCGACCCCTCGTTTCGAACCATCTAGAAGGCGAAAACACGTGCGTCTTAACCTAACATGTCAACTTGACGTCTCGACCGAGGTGATATACAGTCTCTATTCTGGGTGGTCAAACGCTATAACATATATATACATTCGGAACTCGGGTGACAAACCCCTCGTGTAGGAATGTACCTCCTACTATAGTTTAAGATACAGTTAGGGTTTTTTATCAGAGGAGTAAATTTCTTAGACTCGAGGGAGTCTTCACATCAAAGCATCATGTTGACTTTACACTACCTACAATATAAGCCGAATTCGGATGTACAATGAAGTGTCGATCACCTCAGACCATCTAGAATATTCTTTCCGATTCCAGAACATTCCATTGTTTCTAGAAGGTTCTTTTTGGGTCTTCCATATTACACCAGGCGCAATTGGATTTCTGTACGTTGATGGGGAAACCCCGGAAAATCCAAGGAAAAAGACACTGTTTAAGGCTGACAATATTTTTATCCAATGGGAATCACGGGAAAGGGTGAAACAATATATACGTGAGCTTAAAAATTGTATATAAAAGGGAAGGAAAATGGGTGCTATGGTCACATTCGATTTCAAGATGTACTCCTGCTCTACTCTCGCCGATGTCTTCACCAACCAGCCGAACCTTAGTCGTCATATGCGGACCAAACATGATAATATTTCTTTTGCATGTCCAGTTTGTAATAAGAGTTATGCGCGAAAAGATAATTTAAACCGCCATCAACGGCAAATGAACCACGTTGGAGCCGCCGTAAATAAAGTCGTGGAAAATAATACACGTCCAGCATCCCCGCAACCCGGACCGTCACACCGCGTCACCCCTCCCAATTCGCCCGTAAAGAGAAAAGCGGCACCAATTCCGACATACGGAGGAAAGAAAAGACAAGTTGGGAAAACCAAAATATTACCTCTCCGAGTCAAGAGGTCTACTACTACAAACTTATTTACCTAGATATTGAATTATTTCTCTTTTTTGAAGTAAAATTTATGAAATATTGAAGCAGTATTCCAAGCATAGCGAATATACAGTAAAGCAGACGACATTTTACATCCAATAAGGGTTAATCTTGGACACATGGAAACAAAGAGGGTAGAAAGAAGGGGAGTAGAAGGCTTGGCTGTAGTGTTCTCGCTCTGAAAGTTTACCTCTAAGCTTCCGGTGTGCCCGCGCATCTTTCTTTGCCCTCTTATTGGTTGAAATACGGTGAACCGGATATTAGGAGGAAAATATAACAAATAAATAAGAAAGAAAAGCGAGAACACCCAAAATGCCTTGCCAAAGCCGCTAGCTTCTACCCCCCTTTTTCTACCCTCTTTTATGGAAATCAGTCAATGTGGAAAAGAACAGGAAATGAAGTCTACGCTTCAGCTGTTTACCGTTTATTCCGATAGCTACATTCACAACTGGTTTGCAATAACACCAAAGCTAAATTGTAGCTAGACGCACTAATAGTCAATGCGCACCATAAAGAGAATTAAAAGTCTGTAGCTACTACCCGTTTACCATTAGCCCTTTTACTATTCTAATTGCCACCATGATCTTCTCTTCTATTATAAAATCTTAAACTGACTATATAAGAGTGTATTTGACTTTCTGCTTACTCTGAACCGTTGATGTCTCTTCATTTCAGACACGAAAATCAAACCCCAAAGTTTACTTCACTTCAGGCCTCAATTATTTACTCTTTGTTTCACTAAGCCTATACTTGATATACCCGCCGGAGTCAGGGTCTTAGTTTTCTTCATGAAATCACTAAACCAAGGATTATTCTATAAACAGCCATTTTAAATAACAATATTAAAAAAATCTTTGGAATATCAAAATAAAACAGAGCTTTAAAGCTACAAAGGTACTAAATGCATCATAATTACGAAAAATACTTCCACATATTCGCTTTATATTATGGAAAAAGGGAATATTAAGGTTCTGTATGGTTTCTTAACACATCAACACAGGCTAACTGCTAACGCGACGCACTAGTGTAACAATGGACGGACACACACAGACAAAAACATAGACTGCTTTTTAACTCTCCGTATTAATTTTGAGTTGAGAAACAAGATTATCTTAAATATTAAAATAAATATAATTAATATTAAATATTTTTTTCGTTAGTTGTTCGCCTAATTGAGCGTTACATCGTTTTGATAAAGAACAATTAAACATTCTTGAGAGACTTGACTAATATTGGAGTTTGAAATGAAGCATACGCCGGTTGCTTCGCCTTACTCAAATAGTAAGTAGTAGTATAAAAGATTTCAAGGAACCCAGTGGTCCTATAATCTCCGAAGTGATTACAAAGATTGTGTACCAGTTAGGATTTCAACTAGAATATTAAGTTTCGAAAATCAAAATTTCACTTTCAACAAGATGATTTTTATAGCTACGAAGTTATAGTGCGGTGCGTTTCATCTTTTTCAACATTAAGTTTCATAAATTTCCTCCTTCATGTAAGTAACCAGGAAAGGTTCGGCTCATCGAACATGGATTTATCGTGCAAGATATTAATCGTAACATCGTTCCAAGACCCTCAATAGAAGACGAGATCTAACGGATAAAATATATAAAACCGCAGTATTAACATATAAAATTCATTCATGTCGTAATAATAACACTATCAAGTAGATATTTAAAATTTGGGAGTATTATATATTTTTCATTGGGTCATTAAATTTATGGAAAATTGGTATTCAATTGCTTTTGGAGAGACAAAATAAATTGATTTGAGGAATTTTTCCGCTAAAAAATGTCGGAAACCTCGTCGTCAGACGATGATATCAAAGAAATCTATACATCTACTGAATTTCGACTAGAGCTATGCTATACGATAGATAAAACATCAAACCGTATATCTAGAAAATATAAATACGTTTTAACCGAATATAAGGTTAAATTCCGTAACTTAGAAGAACTTAAATTAATAAATATTCACGATCAACTTTGCCAAATTTTGAATTCTCTCATAAGAAATGACTTCAACGTTATAAGGTATTTATCCAAGAGAGGTTTAAGTGATAAAAAGAGCCGACAGGTGTTAATTAAACAGGTAGGAGGATGCTGGCCAGCGTTGCTTTTAATGGTTATACCAACAATAGCTTCGGCTTTTATTAGCTAATGAAAATGTGCGTTTTAGTACCAGCAGCTTTATTGATGGACAATCAAAAGGAAGTTAACAGTTTAGACAACGCCATTAAAGAGGTACTGAGAAAACCTGGTTTTGCCGAGGATAAATTGGAGTACCATTTAACTCTACAAAAGGTTTTATCTTTAAAGAGTGTAGCAGAGCTACCAAGTGTTTCAATCTTGCCACCTACAACGAACTCGTCGTTTCCAGCACCCGCAGTGTCGAGTAAAATATCGCTTCTAAGTCCTTCATCCTCTCCTTGGATTCGTCCATCGTGGCCTACCTCTACCCTGAATATATCTATTAATAACTCTACCCCTTCCCAGAATATATCTTTGCGACCCTATCTTCTAATTTCGCTACCCCACAGCCCATACTGAACAGTACAACAATGGGTCTAACACCGGCGACGTCGTTTCTCTCACCATCGACTCTCTCTCTCTCGAACGACCAGTATGCCAGTTTTAACACCTATGGTTCCGAATAAGCCCGTGGCGTCTTGAATTCAACGGATCTTTTCAACGTAAGGGTCTTCTGGATCAATGTTCCGGAAACTTAATCCTAAGGATGCGACTTGGCCGAAAAAAAGACTCGAGAAAAATCCATCTACGAAATTAAAACCCTACCCTACACAAGCCAAAATAAAAGAGATCGTGCTAGTTTGAAAGAGTTTCAAACTAATGAAGCTAATATCGCGTGGGTAACTTATACACAGCCAAAAAATTGCCTTGCCTTGCCTTTAAAATTATTATTACATTTAATATAAAAGCATGTATCTGATTATATATAAAAGCGTGTATCTGATTATATATAAAAGCGTGTTTCTGATTATATATATAAAAGCGTGTTTCTGATTATATATATAAAAGCGTCTTTCTGATTATATATAAAAGCATGTTTCTGATTATATATAAAAGCATGTTTCTGATTATATATAAAAGCATGTTTCTGATTATATATAAAAGCATGTTTCTGATTATATATATAAAAGCATGTTTCTGATTATATATATAAAAGCATGTTTCTGATTATATATATATAAAAGCATGTTTCTGATTATATATATAAAAGCATGTTTCTGATTATATATAAAAGCCTGTTTCTGATTATATATAAAAGAACGTATCTGACTATAACAATATTTCCAATTAATAAATACTTTTATTCTCGTAGTCAAAACACATGTCTCTGATTATTAAATATTAATTACAACTTAAGAAAATATTTTATTGATTACATTTTTCATAACTATGTCTTAACAAGTGCAGATATCTCTATAGAGATAAGGAGTCGTTAAATTCCGTTTTATTTTCATTCATTTTCATAACGTTTTTTAACCAATTTTCTATACTTCTTTGAATTAGAAAGAATATACAATGAGCAGGGTTTGCAAGTTTTAAACAAATTGTTTTAAACTTTGGTTTAAAACTTGTTTTATACAGCCATTAAAAACACCAATTTGTTTAAAACGTTTTAAAAAAAGTTTAAAACTCTTTTTATGGAGAGAATTTTTAACTCTATCCATTTGAAAATGAGCGAAGAGAATAAATAACAGAAATAATATTCAATATTATGTCTCAACACGTATTCCCTTCAAAATAATTAATATCATAAAATAAATTCGGAAAATCTAATTTGTTCTTAAAAAAGCGAAAATCTGGGAGCACGGCAGCTCCCCGCCAAATCGAGCACTGACATCCTTTTCTCGAAGGAACTCACGGCACTTTTTAGACCACTGTAACTTCGTGATGGCTATAGGTAAAAGTCTGAAATTTTGCTTGCCGCGAGGACTGTCAATCCTAGCGATAGTTTCCAAATTTCAAGTTCCTACCCTTTATACTTTTCGAAATATCGAAGGTGAAATCTACCTTATTTTGTCACTCACTCAGTCACTCACCGATCATCAAAATTCTAAGGTACTTCTAGGGTAGATAGAAACTTAAAATTCAGGATTTAGTTTTCATTTATTATATAAAGCACAGAAAAATTAAAACATCTCGAAATTTTTATAAAATTGTTCTTTAGTTCTTTATTTTAAAACTAGATGGCGCTGTCGTCTTTTCAACAGAAATAGTGTGTGTTCTTGTTGAAAGGACGTAAAGGTCGTAACTGATGCAACTTTCTTATTTTAGGATATAGCGTACTATCTTTTTTTGTATATTCTCTAGGGGTCGAAAGGGGTAATTCAGCGTAAATATGGACAAGCGTTAACAATTATATTGGCATACGAAGTACAACGAGAGGGTCTTGTTTTAATTTAACTACCGAAGTATAACGAGAGGGTCTACAAAAAGAAGTGAGATCGTATGAAAAAAATTAACGTGTACAAAAATGGGCCAAGCCTCGAATCGTGCCCTTTCCGCCATAAAACCTTCTGAGATCTCATGTAGAGCCAAGTCTGCCTTTTTGTTCTTATTCAATCGCCAATTGAACAATTATGTTTAAATTAAGTCATTTTCCTAATTAATAACCAATATTCTTTGACTCTATCATTATTATACATCTTTGTTCGTATCAAAATAACGTGACTTGGCAATCGCATGTAAACGCGAGGGGCTGCTATCTCTCTCTAGAAGATGTACACTTGATTTCAGATTCATGAATTCCTTTACTTTCAACCCTGTGAATTCATGATTCTCTACTGAATACAGAATTCTTAGAAAGAATTCAAAGAATTCAAGAAATTTTTCAATGTACTAGATGACTTCACGCAAGTAAAAATGAATTCACATCCGAACTTATAGATTTTTTTAGTGAATTCACGAAATTCGAGTATGAATTCGTAAATGTTTAAGTGAATTCAGGGAATTTACTGAATTCATCAATGCTTTAGATGAATTCACTTAATTAAAAAGAGATCTCACTGAATTCATCTGCGATTTCGTAAATTTTGGAGCGAATTCACGGAATTCATCAGTGAATTTGTTGATTTTGAAGCGAATTCATGGAATTCATCAAGCTAGTACCTTCTTTTAAAACTCTTCTCGATTTATAGAAAATACACGTAACTTCTTATAGTAAACACTACCTTAAAACCGTTCTAAATATAACGTAGGTATATGCTTCCTTTTGATTTTTAAATATTCCCTTGATTTCTTTGAATTTTGAAATAGAGGAGCGGGATAAAAAGCGTGAAACCCTTATTGTCGACGGGTGACAGGAATTTTAAAGGGAGTATTAAACCTCCAATTTAAATTAAGGCAATACCATAATGCTCTCTCTCGCTTTAAATATATCGAGCAAAAAACACAATTCGAGTAAAACACAATTCTCAATGTTTAACTATACTAGTACAAATAAATCTAATTCTTAAACTTGCTGTTATAATTCCCTACCTTTTAAAATACACTAACGAAAAATATCACCTCACCACAGTTTTCTCCCATTCACTCCCCTTCAATGACGAACGAAACATTTTATACTACCAAAGGCATTTACCGTGGGACACTACTATGCCGCCAGGGCAGGCCAAACTAAGAGCCTCATCGTAGATGTACATCCTACGATGTGGCTAAGAAATCGCGAATGGCTGGGCATCACCCCAAGGGTTTTCGAGACATCTGCACGTTTACAAATATTAGAAAATTAGGTCTTCCAAAAGTAGGTTCGAGTATTTATCGAGCCTTAATCTGATTAATCAAAAATGTCTTGATTAGAATCAAGACCTAAAAAGTATCGATAAGACTGAGGTTATCACTTGTCTGAAGGATCGGATATTAATTTTTCTTTTTAATTGAAACTTAAATGCATGCTTAAGAAAAAACAACGTTCCATTACCGTTTTCCGTTGAAATAAATTATTTTACTGGTAATCAATTTCAAAAATTTACTTATCTCGGCTTTTCGACCACAATTCCATTCCCCGAAAACATTTTATCATTACATTAATTACTTTTGGGAGAGTACGTGTATGGTTTTGCGTTTTAAAAGGTTCCTAAAGACGTTACATCCCCATTCGTAATTTTAATTATTCTAAAACCAATGGCGCCAAATTCAATAGGGACAGTAAGATTTTTACTCGCGGTTTTGCAAAATGATGTAATATCAAGTGTACTTCAGTCAACCATCGTATTGTTCTTTCTAATAGTTCAGGGCATGATCAGTGTTACTGCCCAAATTCTCTCTCTAGTTTCTAACAATGGTTAGAGACTATTTGATATGGCACGGACAGCGTTATATACATTTGTAAATTCGAAGTAGCACAAAAGGAAAAAAATCCAATTTTTTTATATTTTAGCTTGAATTAAATAAACTCATGATAGTAGTTATAACGAACAGAAAGTCAAGGGAATGGCACCGGTAATGAGCAGCAAAAAGAAAGGAAAGTTTGCTTCAAGTTAGCAGAGGGACATGGTAGTGAAAATGGTAATCTAGAATTTTGTTCGTTCAAACCTTAATATATCATGAAAAATTCAAGTGAGGAGGGGGCACTACCAAGAAAGATTGATTTTGGCAGATAACAGCAAAAAAATTGCGTTCTACACACACTGGGACTATGAGAGAGTTTCAAGGCCGAGGTCGCACATGATGAAATTTCCACTCCAGTTTACATCAATTCTCCCTGGTCGTACTAGTAGCAGGTTAAGCCATAAATGGCTCAGGTCCTGTTAGTCTCGAAAGGGTAATATAGTGCTTGAAACTTTTAAAAGATTCTTGTCATGGCTAAACAGACCGTTATTACAGTTTTTTATTACTTTATAGGTTATTTTGACACGTTATCTCCCAAAAGTAATTAATGTAATGATAAAATGTTTTCGGGGAATGGAATTGTGGTCGAAAAGCCGAGATAAGTAAATTTTTGAAATTGATTACCAGTAAAATAATTTATTTCAACGGAAAACGGTAATGGAACGTTGTTTTTTTCTTAAGCATGCATTTAAGTTTCAATTAAAAAGAAAAATTAATATCTGATCCTTCAGACAAGTGATAACCTCAGTCTTATCGACACATTTTAGGTCTTGATTCTAATCAAGACATTTTTGATTAATATCTGTTCCTTCAGTCTTCATTTTAATTAAGAATGTACCCACAAGTACCTACAAGCACTCAAAAGTACCCACAATCACCCACAAGCACCCACAAGAACCCACAAGTACCCACAAGCAACCACAAGTAGCCACAAGTATCTACAAGCATTCACAAGCACCCACAAGCACCCACAAGTACCCACAAGCACCCACAAGTACCTACAAGCACCCACAAGTACCTACAAGCACCCACAAGTACCTACAAGCATCCACAAGTACCTACAAGCATCCACAAGTACCTACAAGCATCCACAAGTACCTACAAGCATCCACAAGTACCTACAAGCACCCACAAGTACCTACAAGCACCCACAAGTACCTACAAGCACCCACAAGTACCTACAAGCACCCACAAGTACCTACAAGTACCCACAAGTATATACCTACAAGTACCCACAAGTACCAAAGGCAGTTGGTTACATAATTTATTAGTGTGGGGGACCTTTTCCAACTTAACTTGTTAGCTCAAACAAAGCTAGGTCCCCTTGTTTTTCAACCACCACGAAATATGAACCAACTAGCTTTAAAAGTGCTAACATCATAAACTGTCTCTTTTCACTGCTTAAATATCGCAGATTGGTATGGTTTTGAAAATTTAAATTTAAACATACTTAGACTTAATTATAGTCAATGAAAATTGCTTAGCGGAATATTAGGTGTTGTACCTTCCATTTAAAACCGTTTTCAAGTCTAACAAACGTATAGTTTTTCTAACATCGGAGCCACCGGATCGTTTTTTTTTCAGAACATTTCCCATGTATCTACAGGCACCCACAAGTACCTACAAGCACCAACAAGTACCTAAAAGCACCCACAAGTACCTACAAGCACCCACAAGTACCCACAAGCACCCACAAGTACCCACAAGCACCCACAAGTACCCACAAGTACCCACAAGTACCTACAAGCACCCACAAGTACCTACAAGCACCCACAAGCACCCACAAGTACCCACAAGTACCTACAAGCACCTACAAGCACCCACAAGTACCTACAAGCACCCACAAGTACCCACAAGTACCCACAAGCACCTACAAGCACCCACAAGTACCCACAAGCACCCACAAGTACCCACAAGCACCCACAAGCACCCACAAGCACCCACAAGTACCCACAAGCACCCACAAGTACCCACAAGTACCTACAAGCACCCACAAGTACCCACAAGCACCCACAAGTACCCACAAGAACCCACAAGTACCTACAAGCACCCACAAGTACCTACAAGCACCCACAAGTACCTACAAGCACCCACAAGTACCTACAAGCACCCACAAGTACCTACAAGCACCCACAAGTACCTACAAGAATCCACAAGTATATACCTACAAGTACCCACAAGTACCAAAGGCAGTTGGTTACATAATTTATTAGTGTGGGGGACCTTTTCCAACTTAACTTGTTAGCTCAAACAAAGCTAGGTCCCCTTGTTTTTCAACCACCACGAAATATGAACCAACTAGCTTTAAAAGTGCTAACATCATAAACTGTCTCTTTTCACTGCTTAAATATCGCAGATTGGTATGGTTTTGAAAATTTAAATTTAAACATACTTAGAATTAATTATAGTCAATGAAAATTGCTTAGCGGAATGTTAGGTGTTGTACCTTCCATTTAAAACCGTTTTCAAGTCTAACAAACGTATAGTTTTTCTAACATCGGAGCCACCGGATCGTTTTTTTCAGAACATTTCCCATGTTATTTCTATGGGAAAAATTCCTGTTTTTCAACAAAAGGTGTGATGAATTTTATGGAAATGAAAACCACCCTTAGCAACTTTATTTTTTATAAAATTAACTAATTAATGGATCTCTTTGAAATTTTAACCACATATTGTGGGCCAGAAATGTAGTTCTGTGGAAATTATTCAAAACAGTTAACGCAATACAAAAAAAACTACATCCAAACAAAAAACCCTCCTTATACATTAAGAGCAGTATGAAGTCATATCTAAGAGAGCTACCGCTCTCTCAGAATACTCGAAACTTCTTCGAGTCTCAGAAAATATCTTATAGAGTACTCGAGTCTTATCGAGTACTCGCACAGCACTGAATAAAACACGCCGAAACACGCGTCTCGTTAAAATATCAGGTCATTTGAATCAATAGGACCAAGGATCTGACCAAAAATCTACCTCCTCTCTTAGAAATTTGCTTTAATTTTCGGTTCCTTTGATTTTTTTCAAAAGTCGGGCTTATACTTGTAAATCGAATCTTTGAACGGGCATCTATAGCGTGAGCAGCTTGCGTCGTCGAGTGCGTGATCGAGTGAGCTATTGTCAAATCAAAAACACTGAACAATACTTTTAATGATTTAAACTGGGCCCAGTGGTATTTATACTCTATCGTTTGAAAAAATATCTCATCGAAAAGATGAATACACGAAAAAATAATGAATACCAAAGAATTCATTGCGGAATTGAGTGAATTCGTGCGCATTCTTAAAGAATTCGAGCTCATTTTTCTGAATTCAAATGAATTCATGCTAAATGTCGCGAATACAATTGAATTCATTGACACTGTTGGGAATACGCTGGAATTCATAAGAATTCACAAAATTATTTCGGAGAATTCAGTAAATTTGCGAAACATTTTTTTGAATTCATAAAGTTTGATCAGGAATTTCGCATGAATTCATGAAATTTTTTGGGAATTCACTTGAATTCAAAGGGCAGTTCTTGATTCGTTTGAATTCACTTGAATACATGGAATATTTCGTGGAATTCAGAAGTTTGTATTTGGAATTCACATGGAATTCAGCCAGTGATGTACACCGAATTCACGAGTTAGAAGCCCCTCGTGTAAACGTGTACATAGGGTTATGCAAAACCCGCCTTATAAACTTGTAAATAGGGTTATGCATGACTCATTTTATAAACTTGTATTTTAAAATCGGCGACGATTTATTGAATATCCCCTCGACTCCCTTTTAATATTATTTACCTGCGATTGCCAAGTCACGATATTTTTGATACGAACAAACATGTATAATAATGATAGAGTCAAAGAATATTGGTTATTAATTAGGAAAAGGACTTAATTTATAACATAATTGTTCAATTGGTGATTGAATAAGAACAAAAAGGCAGACTTGGCTCTACATGGGATTTCAGAACGTTTTACGGCGGAAAGGGCACGAGGCGAGGCCCATTTTTGTACATGTAACTTAAAGGGAATAAATCGATTAGCAGTTAAATCAGTTGATTGGCAATTAAATGATGAATAAGGATTAAACTAATATAAATAAAGAAAAATTGCAATATCGGAACTTCAATCAATTGATAAAGGTCAATCTCATGATTTGTTTTTTCTGTCTTGGTCCAAACCAAGACCTTTTTTAATAAATACGCAGTGAAAATAAGCGCCTTGCGAGTAGTGGCTTAAATGGACAGCCGCGGTATATAATATATAGACTGTTAGATCTGAAGAGTGATTTTAAACACGTTTAAAACTAGGTTTTTGTGTTATTTTTACTGTTTTTTCTACTTGTTTATAAAACAGTTTAAAACAACAAATCGTGTAAACAGTAAAAAACACAACTTTTGATTTTTTTCTAAAAACTAAATTCCCCGTTAAAATCATTGCAAAGAGTACAAAAGTTGATTTTTTTCTAAAAACTAAATTCCCCGTTAAAATCATTGCAAAGAGTACAAAAGTTGCGCATCAAGCTAATGGTATAGTCCCATTGTTGGACCGAATCCCATTGGACCGAAACCGCTTTTTGGTTTTTTATGGTGAATATATTTAAATTTCCAGCCCAATGGCGGGTTTCTGCTGAATGGGAATTTATTTGAAAGAATTAGTTAATTAAATGTCTGTGAGGAATTCGAATCACCGCAGCAGCATGGTTGAATATCAGGCTTTTAATTCAGAGGCTCGGGTTCAAACCCAGAGAAGGAAATTGTAAGTTTGGTTAGGTTAGGTCAGGTTAGGTTTTTGCGCTTTTCAACGATAAATAATAATGTTAACCAATTCGTCAGTGCTGTGTTTATTTCCAAAACATTATAAGTTACAAAAGCAATTAATTTTTTTTATATTGTAATGTGAAAATTCGTAGCTGGTACGTCAGTGGGCGCCGTCCGGCGCTGAATTATTGAGAGAAAGTTAGGCTTAGCGCTTTTTTTTAAACCGTTACAAAATAGAAATTTTTAAACGTCAAAGATGGACGCGGAAGCCGCTCAACAAGCTGCGAAGAAATTGAAAAGTAAGTTACTCAATTAATGAAATCTTTATAACGTAAATAGTTTTACTAGAGAAAATAGTTTGTAACCTTGCTTTATTTTTTATTAATAAGGCAGAGTCTCAAGAACGCTAAAAAAGCAGTAAACAAAGTTGTACCATTACCGAATGATAACTGGACAAAACTTCTAAAAGTGCTTCCAGGAAGATTTGAAGAAAGCACTATTTTAAAACTTCACCATAATTCCAAAGCTAAGAAACATCTTCCTCAGGGCTATAGGATGTTTAAAGCTGGAAAGGTATCAGAGATTTTCTTAAGCGAAAGTTCTCATTTCCAAAATGATGTTTTGAAACCTTTGGCGAACAAACCAACGGCAACGTCGGCAAGGGCAAGGTCGAAGCATCATTTACTGTGCATTCACACTATGAAATAGCCATGAAATTAAATTGTAATAATGGTCTAGTCGAGAGTTCTTGGTGTGGTTGCAAAGCTGGTGAAGGGGGGGGGTTGTAAACACGTTGGAGGCTCTTTGTGGTACTTGCTCGATTGCAAGCGAGATGGAAGGGTTTATGTCTCTGATACTATTTCCTGCACAGCTAAAGCCAGAGCGTGGGGACTATCTAATACCCAAAAAAAGCTTTCAAGCCCAAAATGTTCAGAGCTGGACTTCATCAAGCACATGCCTGGGAACTCTAGCGAAAAAAGACAAGAATTTCAAAGAAGCTATTCGTCCTTGCAAAAATTGGTACTGAAGACGACGTAAGAAATTTGAAACTTCGTATTGAAACAACTTGCAACAGACTTACGGCTGGGAAAAGGCGATCATTTCTTTGTGAGATACAACGAGAAAATAAAAACCTTAGCCAAGTGCAAAGAGAAAGGTCTAAAGGTGGGTTTCCATACGCGCTTGAAAGTCAAAAAGCTTGAGCTGAAGCTGCAAAATTTCAAGCTTAAGCTCAAGCTCTGATTACGTCGTGTTTCCATTCGAGCTTACTGAGTAGCTTGCGATTGAAAACCATCCCGATTGTGCTTGAACAGTACGCCAAGCTCATATCTATCGCTTGTTGATATTTGCTGATCAATCGGTCTCAAGCTTCATGGAAAAGTAGATGGCGTTGCTAGAGTTCCTCATTTTTAGCCAATGAGAATAAAGAACAGATAAATTGAATTGAATATATGGTGGATTGACGGTTCACTACCTCCTATATATTGGATGGTTGTTTTACCAGATTAATTAGTGAAAATGCCAACACAACGGGAATTAAAAGATATATTAAAAAAACAAGCGGAAGATAAAAGAAAGGAGGCCACAGCTATTAAAGAAAAGTTGATAATACAAGTTCAACAAAAACCCCTCTATTTGGGATAAAAGGTTGGAAGACCATAGGAAGAATGATGTTGTGGAATGTCTTTGGGGAGACATTTCAACTAAAATGGGTTTACCGAGTAGGTCTTACCTTAATTTTTTTATAATCTCGGTTATTTATTAACTTTGGAATATTAGAGGAAAAATGCAAATCTCTATGGAAAAGTGTGGTTGATTCTTTCCGCACCAATTTCAACGCAGTTACCTACTCGAAAAGTGGTCAAGAATTTGATGATAGTATTTTCGACTCAATACAGTGGACATTTTTCAAGCAACTCCTATTTTTAAAGGATGTTCTAAGCAGACGAGAGTATGATAAAGTGTCCATATTTTGAGACTATTGTCTATTAATTATTTTTCAAATTCTATCTAGAACTAGTTCCAATTTCCCTTCGGCTCTGGAATCAGAAAGTAGTGTTGGGGCTTCAAATACAGAACAGTCACTGGACAACACTTGTGACGAACGTACTGAATCCACTAATGAAGCATCAACGTCCAAAAAAAGGAGTATTTATTCCGTGGCCACTCATTTACCTTCCTAGAAGAAATTGTTGAAGATATTGACAGTAATGTGGAAAGTGAATCTGAACAAATTAAACCTAAAAGTAGTGAGCCTCAAACGTCAACCAAAAGAAAAGAACCAAGTAAAACATGCAACCCAAGAAATAAGAAAAGTAAATCCGATAATAGGGATCCGACAATATTGGATGCAATTAAGGCAACAAACAAGTAAGTTCATCATAGTGGAAATTCTTTATTTAATCTAATTACTAATAGTAATTAGAATAAATTAATTTACTATGAATTTTAATAAATTTAGGGCATTAACAAAAGAATTATCATCATCTGAACGCTTTGGTGAATACGTTATTAGGTTACACGAAGCTGTTCCGGAGAACCTAAAGTTAAAATGTGAAATGGAAGTCATCCAAATAAGGTATCAATATTCCAATAGCGATTCAACTTAACAGTTTTTTTTATTAAAATTAGACGTATTTAACAATTGAGTCTTCTTTCACACACATTATTATTACCGTTGGACCCCAGGTAACCCCCATTGCCATGGCACTTCTCCATTTTCACTTGAAAAGTACCGAGTGAAAGCTTTACGAACGTCGCTAGCTTCCAAACTGAAATTTCTCGCTTTCGAGGGTTTGAAGCTGGTTAATCCTTTCGCTGGCAGGCATTCGAGGACCTCCCTCCACTTCCCATGCTCAACATTTTTCAAAGAGTCATGGCTATCAGCAAAACGGTCTGGACAATATATTTTAGATTTCTCCTTTGCTTCCTCAATTAAAAGATAATTGTGCAATATAACACACGCTTTCACCACAATATCGACATTTGACGGTTTAACAACATTGTACCTCTGAAGATCCTCCATCTGGCGGCCAAAATCCCAAACGCGTTCTCACTACATCTTCTGAAAGTATGATTCACATCATTTCATTACAAAAGAATGACTGCAACAAGACAGACTATTAAATATGTACCTCGCACGGCTTAAACGGTAGTTAAAAATTCTTTTTGCGGAAACCAACTCGTTTCCAGGATACGGTCGCATGAAATTAGGCAAAAGCTGAAAAGCTTCGTCACCAAGAAGAACATGAGGAACAACTATGTCGCTATTTGGGGCTGCCCTTGTTTGTGGAAATCCAGCTTTTTGATTTTGAACCGCTTGACCAAATTAAGACGATTTAAACACTCCTCCATCTGAATGTGATCCGTAACCACCTATGTCAACTACAACAAATCGGTATTTCGTATCCACAACAGACATGAGCACTATTGAGTTATAGCCCTGCAATTAAATTGGTCTAAACTGATGTATTTTACAAAATTTATTTATGCATACTTTATAATTGTAATATAATGTTCCACCCTGGCTGCTGTATCATCACATGCTTGCCGTCTACGGCACCACAACACATTGGATAATCCCGTAAAGTTTCATATTCCTTTGCTATCCTGGCCCACATTTTCTCATCGGGTACCTTTTAACAATGAGATGATATTTTTATATAGAAAATTATGTTCAAAGCCGGTTATAACGTCTCCTTTACAGGTAAATATAACGGTAGCAAAGTTTCCCAAATTGCGGCACAAGTCTCTTTGATTATTCTATGGGCTGTTGTTCTACCGCGACGGAAAGCATAAGTCATATTCACGAGGCTGGCACCAGATGCTAGGAACCTTAAGAACCAAATTAACATTTAATTTCTATAGAAATTGGAATATTTATTGAAATACGTGAATATTGTACCTCAATGTCAGTGCTAGTCGTTCTCCGGGAGGAATGGGAGAGCGGTTATGGGGATACTTTTGCAATTTGTCTTCAACCATTTTTAAAAGTTTATCGAACAGATTCGGGTTCATTCTCGTGAAGTTCCTGAATTTCTTATTGTCATTTGACCTCATGCATTTCAACTTAATTAAAACAAGTTGGGAAAACCAAAATATTACCTCTCCGAGTCAAGACGACTACTTACAAACTTATTTACCCAGATATGGAAATGTTTCTTAAGTTAAAATTTATGAAATATTAAAGCAGTATACAAAGCATAGCAAATATACTGTAAATCAGACGACATTTTACATCCAATAATGATATACTTGTACACATTAAAATCATCCGATTGGGGAAAAACGGGAAATGAAGAGATAAAACTTTGGAGGGATATTACCTTTACGTGTTTGTAAAGGCCCAATTTTCTACTCCTCAACTGTATGCCCTATATGTTCAAAGCCATATACACAACAGGGTTGCCATTAGAGGACTGCAAAGGCTTTGGGAAAACTCCAACTCCATAGAAAGCCAAGGGACTCCCTCATTTTTGGTCGGAGTTGGAGTTGGGTAAAATAAATAATTTGGCTTTGGGTGGCTTTGGGAATATTATCTCTGAAATGGAACGGAGTCGGAAGGGAGTGGAAATATTTCGAAAACTTATACGGGAGTCGGTCGGGACTGGATTATTGTTGGATTCAGGTGGCTTTGGCTGGCGTTGGCATTTATAGTATCCAAATGGAGTTGGTGGCATTGAGAGCCAGCCTTATTTTATTCAACCGGAGTTGGGTGGCATTAGTGATATTAGTCAATTTTTCTCTTTGAATTTCCCACGCGGTTGTTTTGGCGCAAGCGGAATGCATGAAGTTAAACCCCACACAGACGGCACATGACGGTCGCGGCTGGTACAGCCGTCCCTCCGCAAAAAAAAATCAAATTCATTGCTGTGCGAGAGAAAATGAAACTAAAACTATTTGTTCTTTTTAAGTTAAAGAGTCATAAATTTTTCCGTTGCCTAGCGTGAAAAGGAAAACTACAATTATAAACAATGTTCGAGTTTATAATAAAAATAATTGAAAAAATGCACTGGGATAACGTTAGAAAACCTTCATAATATATAACTTCATAATATACCACACGGCCGGCTGGGAAACGTTGGGTAAATAAAAATGAAAATTGGTTAGGTTAAATGCTTTTGTGTTTGGAGTAAGACTGAGCTCGGTGCCGTGGAGATGATTTGGCTTAGTATATATATCCATTTTGGTCTAGCTAAGTTAGGATCAAATTCATTTTGAAATGCAATAATTAACCAAAATTATCATAATATTGAGTTAAAATTGTCTTTACTAGCTACAGAATTACATTCTGCCTCGAATTATCAAAAACTATTCCCCACATTTTCATTTTATTCGATGAAAAACAGACAAAATTAACTTTGTTAACGTTATGTCCAAATACTATTGTTAGTACAATGTTGCATAGATCTGAGCACAGTCCATACTATTATCTACGTTAGTATATTGGCTTCATAATTTTCTAGTTGCCCCAGTTATTAAAGAACAGCCGAAACTATTATTTGTACTATTTAAAGTCGAGATCAAAGAGATGCTTTCTTGAGGCCAAACCCAAGCCTTATATATACTAGAGCAACTATCGCGGTAGCAAGGATGATGAGGGGAGGAGGATGCGAAATCTGAGATAAATAGGCTCGCAAACTGCGGAAAGGCTCAGGTTTGGTGGGACGTCAAAAACATGAACAATTGGTTCGGTTGGCTCTTTTTGGTTTTTGTTTTGTGGTCTTTAGGCCTGCGAAACGAATTGATCTGACCATTGTTGTTTGTCCACTTAATTTTGTGTTGATCTACTCGAGATGTAAATTCCCTTCCAAATAGATACTGAAGAGGTCAATCGAATTTTTTCTTAATATTTAAATGCATCAGTAAATACGAAATGAAACTTAACTAATCAAATAGTTTAGATAAGAAACGTTTGACATTAGGAAGGTATAAAATTTCTTCAAATATACCTTATTCTTAATATACGGCGTTTATATAGATATTTCTCTTCGGATCATAAAATGGACATTATTAAGCTTCAGTTCCATTGCGCCCAATCCCAATCAACCGAACTCAATCCCATTCGACCGAAAAATCCGCACTTTGGCGGATTTATGATTCTGTTCAATGGGACAACCCCATTGCACCGAAAAACCCGCACTTCGGGTTTTTCCCGATAGAATTTAAATAAATAAAATCCCGAGAACGCAAAGATTTTATCTTTGCTGGGAAAAATTAAATTAAATGAAAACAATTTAAGGCTTACGTAAAATGAACACTAGATCCAAAAATTTTCTAAATAATTACTTTAAAACTAAGGATTGTAAGAACCTAATAGTAATAAATCAGCAAAATATGGCATAATAAAACCAATTGCTAATATATATTTATTTTTTGCTACTATATATTTGTTTTTTGCTAATATATATTTATTTATTAATGTTATATTCATCATGAAAATACTTTAAGCCAGCCGTTTTAACATACTTGAAGTGTATAACCTCCTCCTAACCAAACCAAACTTAACAGTAGTTTTTTTGGAAAAGGCATATTATTTGAGAAGTCAATAAAGATAAACATTAATATTTTGGAAAAGGCGTAACATTGTCAAGTGATTTATAAAATATTACTAACCTTGCTTAACTAAATAGTGGCGTTTCCAAGTCCGTAAAAATGTATTTAAAACGATTTCATTAAAAAACGACCTAAATAGAATTTAACTACATAGCATTTTAGGGGTCGCATAGAGTCGTTTGAATTGTAAATACCAAACCCGCCGTTGAGCTAAATTCATTAAAAACATTGGCGGGATTCGGTCTAATGGAATTCTGCGCAATGGGAAGATACCCATTAGCTTTAATCAGTTTTTTTACAAATCCATTATTTTTATAATCGTTTAATCGATTATATCGTAAATATTTTTTTAAAATTCAATCGTATTTACGCCAAATTACTCCGCGATTCGGTAGAAAATTTGGCGTTAAAATTTATGCTAATTTTTATTGCCAAAAATGACCACATTCTGGTATTTCCCGAACATTATATTATGAAGAGACAAGAATGCCACAAATACCATTTTGTCAATCAGGACTATTTCAATAAACCCGTCTTCGCGTTCACAGAACTCTGTCAACGTTTACGTTTCGCGGAAAAGTATAGTTTGTTAACCGATCGCAGACATGAACATATAAGTTATCTTTGCGAGAACTTAAAAATCGAAAATGGAATGATCGTTTAAAAAATATATTTTTTCACGACAACAGAGAATTAGGGCTACTGGCGATATCTCTAAAGCAGAAAAGAGTCTACCCATTCAACCGAATACCATTGGAACGAATCCCATTCGTCCGAAAATTTCTAGCCAGTATTTTAAAATCTAGCCCAATGGCGGTTTTCTATTAAAAGGGAATATTTTCCCATTCAATCGAACCCCGTCGGAACGAATTCCCTTCAACCGAAAGTTCCAAGATAGTGTATTAGTTTATTTGATTTCGAAGTGGTCTGCGTCCCACCGTGGTCTAGTGGTAAAGCGTCGGATCGTCACGCAGAAAATCTTCGTTCGAATCTCCATCAGGAAGGTGAGTTTACTAAAATCGAAATATTCTACCCCCAAAAGAAACCCGATTGCAACATGTTGCGCCCCAGAAAACCCATTACTCACCCCCAATTGACGTGAAACCTCATGATGGCGGACTTGGCTTGGGCTGGCGGGGGAAATTGGCGTGAAACCTCATGATGGCGTGTAATCTCATGTCAAACACTTGAGATAAGGTTATCTACTCCCGTTGGCGTGGCCTATCTTATTTTTCGAAGGAAATATTAAATGCATGGTCTCACTGATATGGATTATGACATTTGAAATCCATGTCACGTGTGCGGGGAGTTAGGCTTAAAACTAGATGCCACAGTGTATTATAAACGAAGTAGGCGGGAAGTATGAAAGTGGGTGGTAAAAAGAGAGTGCAGTTTTCGGATACGACAGTGCACCTGATTCCTCATGAGGACAGGAGAAACCAGGAATTTCGCAACCTACAATGTTTTAGAATGCAAATAAAATGTAAATACGAGAACATATTAACTCCGATATTGAAGTTGAAAATTGAACGCATCGCTTAGCCTTGTCATGGCTTGGGGTTTTTAACGCCATGTTGACCCTACATGGCAGAACATCGCGATAAGTCATCTTAAAGAACGTCATGTTGGCGTGATTAGAATCCGATCGTCTCGCGTTAAGATTCTATAAAAGACGCTGTAGTTTAAAAGATAAGTCATTTTACGACTCTTCAAGCTTTTCACCCCGACTAACGATATCCACGTGTCATCACTTAGAAATGGACTCAGTCAAATTATAAGTATACTCTTAACAATATAGTTAACCCTTGCATGTGCATTTCTACCCAGACTTATAATCAGAGTATCCGGTTAATTTTTAAACCAACAGGAACGAATCAATAGCGTTTTACGAAACTGACAATGCGACGGACACGCCTTCCTGTCCTATCTGCTGTAGTGAGGACGGTAGAATGAATTCACGCATTACTTTAGAAGCCGTCGTTAGACGAAACAACTTAAGACGAATAGAAAAATTTGCTGGTATCGGATGGGATAAAGATTAAGGAAAATCCGAAAAGACTACAGATCCCGAAACGGAAGATTTACTAATTAACCCCAAACCGAATGAAGTCTATAATGTAGCCGATGGTGAAGGCTATATATATTGCAATTCGTTAATGGCCCTAATATAAATTTTGGTTTGAAACACTTAGCGATGTACAGATTACTAACTTCTACAGTGCAACTACCCGCAGGGTCATTAATTGACATGTTTGCTAGACAGTTTCCATGTATCATAAATAAGAAGACCCATCAATTCAAATTGAAAGAATTTGCGGGAGATACTATCCTCGTATTTCCGATACACCTCACACCGCACAAAATGTACAGAATGCCAAACCCAAATATTTGCCAGTTAGGGAGTTGCCATCCTCGCAATGAGGAGGGGTGTAAATTTCGTACCTTTTATTACGGAGGATACGAATTTCATTGTCCATACCTGTACTTTAGGGTTCTGAACTTAGCTCTTCATATGTGTATGTTTATGGTATATAAAACTAACAAAACCATAAGGAAAAATTATAGTGATGGAAACGACATAGCTACGCATTATATATTCAAGGTCCTGCAGATTTGCAGGTTAGCCGAGTGTCTGTGTGATAAGACTCACAGTTAAATGTTTCACGAAGTTCATTATCACATGAGGTCCAATGACGCGAATAATTATTTCGCAGACTTTCTTTAATTAATAAAACGTTTGGAAGTTGTACATTTTGTAGGCGAAGGATAGTGTTAAATGCTAAACAGTATTTGTAGAATCTCGAATAAAAATAAAATGTTTGAATGATATGGGTTTCTAATTATTTTACGTAGGTTTAATATAATTAATATTTTAAGCCCATTTTAAAACCTTATGGTTTACAAGAGAGTTCCGACAAGTTAAATTATTATCCACATAAAAAATTAAAAATTAAATTCCAAATGATTATGCATCATTTTTCACGAAGGCTAACATTCCATTTATAAAAATTGCCCTTGTGTCTGATTTTTTAATTACTTCTGGCAAAGAGTTCCATAGTTTTACGCCTCTACTTTTAATACTTTTCTGTGTAACTTTATTTTGGGAGTTTTCACTATAATTATTATGTTCACTACCTCTGGTTATATGTTTATAGGACCATTGAGGGCATTATGAAATATATCAATTATATAATTTGGAGCTTTACCGTTAATGATATTAAACATAAATTTCAAAATATGCAACTCCTGTCTTTTGGACAAATCCAACCACCCAAGTTCAGACCTTGCTTCCGTAGCCGAGAATCTTTTGTCTTTTCGTAAAATACGCTTCGTGCAACTATTTTTTAATACTTGAAGTCGCTTTAGGTTAGTTTTAGAGGCAGTGCCATATAATATGTCTAAGTAGTCAAACATTGGTTGGAGCAAAGCATTTTATTGAATACTAAGGGATTTTTTATCAAGGGCACAAAATAAAGGGTATAGCATCCAAATTCTTTTTTTTTTTAATTTTTGCATGTGTAATCGATGTGATTAACCCAATTTAAGTTTGCATCTGTGTTTATACCCAAGTACTTGACCACAGAGACTCTTTGGATATCAGTGGCTCCTAAGAATTTAATGTTCTCAACGTCCAGTTTCTTATTTTGCGATGGAGAAAATATCATGAAGACTGTTTTTTGAACATTAATTCTAAGGCCAATTTTCAACAGTGCCCTTTTCAACGCATTTATGTCTGTTTCCAGTTTGGAGATTAGTTTATTGTAGTTTGAACCAGTTTGTTATTCGAAATTTGAAGGTGGCTGGTCCAAATGACTAGTTTATCAATTCCTACTTTTACTTAAAATTGATATGAGGACCACTTTTTATTTATTTCATTTTAACATAATTTTGACAGCAGGAGTCCATTTGGGCATTTTTGTATACACTCCTGGTCTGAGAGGGGAGAGTTTTTTTGGAACAGAGACCGGCCAATGCGGCTGGGCCAAGGTTTACCGGCCTTCTAGGAGTTTAGTAAAAACTAACAAATAATAATATTAAGTAACTTATGCTGAAAGCAATAAATAATTCTATTTTAACATTAATACTTGAATTTTGTCTTTATTAACCCGAATCTTGGAACCAGTAGTAAAATAAATATGCAATGGGTCACTGGTCCCTGGACCAGTTTAATATTTAAGACACGAGGAGTCACTGGTCCAGAGGACAAGTTTGGAAATAACTGTAATTTCCAAGCCTAGTCCCCACCTAAGTTCCCGCCATAACTTATATCAGGGATTTATCAGTTTGAAATCCAGTCGGTTTTTTTTTAGTTAGATTTAAAAGGTAATCTCGTTCGGGTTATTTAAAGGAATGGAAAGGTATGTCCGTGAAATTATTTCAGTATGTTACGCTTTTATGTGGTTAAGACTTCGTCAAGATATGCGTGTGCAAACCTACGTCATCAAGGACGTCAATCAATTATATATGTTTATGACAAGGATACAATTCTAATAAGCGAGAATGGCCGTCCTTGTTGTGTAAGAGAGAGCCTGGCAGGCTGATCATTTTAGCTGAGCAGACCAGTGGCGTTGCTCTAATTTTTGGGGGGACGGGGGTTATAGCCCCTCAAAATAGTCCTTAAACCCTACCAAAAATTGCTCTTAGCCCCACGAAAATTATATATTGGTAGATTGGTTAATTTTCATCTTTGTAGAGATGAACACTATAATTTTCAAGAAAAAAAACAAATCAACTAAAAACAAATAAATGCACATTACAAGTCAACTGATGAAGAAATGTAAGATGTTTCACGTTCTTTCGAGAAGAGTACTAAAAGCAAACCAAAACTTGAACTGAACTATACGCGAGTGAAATTCCATTACCAACAATTGTCTGATAATCAATAAATTCGGTTCCGTACTCTTTATCAATAAAAAATATGTATATCTTTGAAATACGAATAATTTCACGTAGACACAAATTTTCGGATAGAAAGGTCTACACATATTCTAATGAACTAATTTAGGAAAAACTTAAGTATTCATTTCTAATAATAATTTTTAAATAGTTTGCCAAGATTTAGCCCCCCGCCCATTTCAAACCCTTGCGACACTACTGGCTGTATACCACCATTTTAACTTCTAAGTCTCCTCATATCACCCTGACAATGGTTTTACTCATCTAAAATTTCTATTGGTTTCAAACACTGTATTATTGATTTTATCAAAAGTGCTTGCAAAAGAAATAGAAATAAAAACCAAATTATGCATATCCCACCGAAATACAGCACACACCGAATAGGGCGTCGACAACCTTTAAATATTCATTTTCCCCAGGCAATTCTTACCATTAATACATGGGCAATCTACTCATATTCTGAACTCTTGTAACCCTCAAAGTGACTAAAAAGAGTAATAGGTATGTCTTTGTATTACACCGAGCCTTAGTCTCAAACAGTTAAGTTCTGTTTTGTGAAAATTATTAATAAAAACGTAGTGATCTTCCATATAACTATGGTTTAACACATCATTGACAGACAATTCAAGGCGCAATATTTTTATCCAAGCTAAAGCCGTTCAATCAGCCTTCCCCCAAACTCTATTGAAATGCCAAGCACAACGCTAGCCCTCGACAGTTCCACACTTCTCACTAAATTCATAAAGACTTATGAATTCTGGTCAGTCTTTAATAATTTTCATGAAAAAAGCTACTCAAAGCATTTCTTAGCTGCAATATCCTTTAAACACTACGCCATTAATAAAATCTCACTTGCCAAATTCTATGATTCATCATTCTTTTATGTAAAATGATTTATCACCACTCCTTCTTAGTTTGATATTAATTAAAATATTATTTTTTTTCCCATTAAGAAAGCGCTCACATTTTTTCATTGCGTCCAATATTAGTCGTGTTTACAAATTAATTAGGCTCAAATTTCCAGTTAAGACGAGGGCAAGATGCAGAGGTATTTTCAAAAAATTAATAATTTTTTCTTTTTACATAAATATAAATAACTAACAAGGATTTCTACTCGGAAAGCGCATTAAGGCCTCTCAGAGAGGTCCGCACTTCTTCCCAAGTTCCATCCAATGATTTTTTAAACTAAGTTTTCAGAGCTCATGTAATGCAACCTTCCCTTTTCAGAGTCTCTCTCCAAAATGGGAAAATGGCGTCGCCTTATCGAGTCAGCAACGAAGTTGTGACGTCAATCACGTGAGTTGTTATCTTATCTCTCTCGTTATCAGTCTGGGAAGTACACGTAGAATTTATGTTTTATTTTAAATGTTTTCTTGCTTATCCAAAATAGTGAAATGATAACTTGGACCAGTTTAAAAAACCTCAGAAAATTTTGACCTTTCATCTGAGTTCTTTCCCCGCGTCAAATGTGGAATTTTTACGCAGGCCTAAGTATGATAAAATCTGAAGAGGGAAAAATTTTTCCATTGGAGATAGATGATAGATTTGTTCATTGTCATGATAACAATAAATAAATTTTGTTTACATAATGTTCTCCATTTTAAAATCACAAATAAACGCAAAGTTTAACAAAAACTCTCTAAATGACGATCTAATACAACATCTTTATACCAGATCAAACTGATAGCCTTATCGATAGATATACTTGAAACGATTTTACTAAAAACTATAGGATAATAAGCATTTTAGGTTCGACGTCTCCAGTGTCAAACGACCCGATTAAATTTATTTTATTTTCAAGAAATTTATATACAGGGTGATTCTAAAATGGTGGTATAACCGAACTACTGCGGGTTCTATGAGCGATTTTAAGTCGAAAATGTTCTATGGCATTTTGTCATCCAGACAACGTTTAAAAGTTATGATAAGAATCATTTACGGATGACCCCTTAAAATTAATTAAATTCGAAAACAAAAGCGCGCCAACATTTAAAAATTTTGTAATGGCACGTGCAGCCTTTTACTGTGCTAAAGTCTCGTGACTACGATCTTCCCAACAATTCTTAAGCCTAATTTCAAATTAGATTTTGAACAGCGCAGACAGTGAACGAAACCAACCCGCTTTTTAAAAACCAAGTTTTAGTTAAACGCTTTTTGAGCCTAGAACGACTGATGGATAAGAATCCGCGAGAGGTATGCTCGACCACTTCGCCCTCGCCTAGGAAATGCTTTGGTTCATTCCTAGCTTCCTGCATTACTTCTGATTGCCGCGGTTACATTACTGGAACCATATGAGACTGCTGTATTGCGCCCGATGGACAGAGAGTAAAATGCGATTCGAGGGCACTGGTAAGGCCCTCCACTAATTAAGACGCTTAATCAAAAACTAAACTGATAATGGCCACTTGTCGTCAAGGTCGTTGCGATGCTACTTTTACTCTTGGATTCACCACAGAAAAACATTGGCGGGTTATTACGTCCACTCTTCATAAACTTTCCAAATTCATAAACATTTCCAAATTACCGCCAAAGATGAAAGAAAACCACTTCAATTTGAACTCTTGCGCGTTTTGCAGCTTTAATACACTTCCAAATTGCAACTGACTTTACAGTTAGTTGCAATCCGGCCACGAAAGCAAACAAAAGCCAGCGATTCATCAAGTTTTGAGAATCGAATGTGAGAACAGACTCTCATTCCATGAGGCAAAACACGCTACACCGCCAAAAACTGACATTTAGTTGATTTTTTAATTTGGCTTCTGACTTTACAATTTTTACGTTACATTGCCCATGTGTTCCGTAACTTCTTACTCCATTGACGATCAAATTGTTAAAATTAAGTTTTGATCGGCTTTAAACAATTTTGATTGAAAAGCTTCACTTCTTTTTGCGACTCTCAGAACATTAAACCTTTGTTGATTGTTTGTTAGGTTTTTCTCAATCCGGCAAGTCTCTTCCCATTTGGTCCTTTTTTTTATTAAATTTTCAATGCATTTCCCCATTGGGTGAGGTTTTTCTCAATTCGGCATGAATCTTCCCATTTGAACCCATTTTCAAGCTTACATTGGTGGAGGACTTCTTTATGGAGTTCACGGGGAAGTAAATCGCGCGCGCGATTACTAAACACGTGAGTCCCCTTAAAAAATGTATTCAACCCGCTGGGCTTTTGATCAATTTAATTAATTTTAAGGGGTCATCCGTAAATGATTTTTATCATAACTTTTAAACGGTGGCCTGGATGACAAAATGCCATAGAACATTTTCGACTTAAAATCGCTCATAGAACCCGCAGTAGTTCGGTTATACCACCATTTTAGAATCACCCTGTATGTTTGTATTTTCGATAATTACCTCTCCGATTGACGATGACGTCACGAAGAGGTAATACACTGAACGTGTCTGGGTGTGTCTGTCTGTCACCGCGTTCGCAGTTGGCAGATCGGAGAAAACGTGTTCGCAATTTCTGGACTGCGTTCGCAGTACACAGAAATTCCAAAAATTGTGGTTAATTACGATATACATCTCATTCAAGTGCTACTCATTAACTAGCCTTTAACCTTCTACAACCAATTTTTCTTCCGCAGCAATTTGTATTTACTTTTTTCTAACAACAACACAACGCACTAGTCTTTCCTCTATATCACACAGACACCAATCTGCAACATTGGCTTCTACTCCATTATCATCGTTAGGTTTAATTAATACGCGGCGATCGGCTACGAGAAACGTCTAGCCTCCCTATGGCAGGGCTTCCACCAAAGTTTCACGCAATTGCGCTCTTTCTTATGAATCGCTGTGATTCAATCGTCTTATATACCCTAAATTTACAATTAGTCTGAAAGAGGCATACGCTTGAATTAAAACATCCACAATAGTTATGTTTAAAATTATTTTAGGAATAACGTTTCTTTAATCGACTTAACTACAATTAATGTAAAATACCGACGATTAAAATAATTAATATCAGTTATATTTATTTAATTATTTAAGATAAACTTCTATCTTTGAAGTTACCCAAGTGAGAGTTTATATCGTTCTGAAGATTGCATGTAAATCTAAACACTATACGCGTATCAAAGTAAATATAGAACGAGTAATGAAGATTGCATCTGAATCGAGACACAACACGCATATCAAAGTTTATATAAAGCGAGTCTGATGAAAAGATCTCTTACAAAACGAAAACATTTTCGTTTGGCAGAATACTAAGTGAAAATATTTTAAATATGTTTCGGCATTACGATTCTTCTAGTGTTCATATGAAAAGAAATCCTACATAATTTTTTTATTTCTTTAATCACAATATGAAGATTTTTCGTAATTTCGATGACTTTATAAGTTTTGTAGCTTGAAAGCTCTTTTTTATTTTGATTTTCCAAGAAACTCTTTTGATATTAATATTTGAAATGGGTGTTTACATATAACTTGAGCTATACTACATTTGTATATGCCTAAACATTGATTTTTGGAAAACAAAATGGAAAGAACACTCGTTCCAGTAAAATTTCGTTTGTTAATAGCGAACTATTGAGGTTTGGGGTGTCATGTCTGCTATGAAGAGACGTTAATGGGTCAGAGTGAGCCGAAAGTTACATACACATTCAAATAAATAGGTTTAGGTGTTACAATAGAACTTAGTATCATTGTGGTAACTAGACCAGTAAAAGGTGCGATTGTATCCGGGTTATAACTGTGAAATATTCCTTATTTTTTTACCTGTCCAAATGACGATCGCTTGGTGGGAATAGGCCACCTTATATTCCCCAATTTTCAGAAAATCGCAAAGAGGCATACCCTAGGTGCCAAACCTTAATAATAGCAATGTTTCAAATGATACTAAGACTAAAGCTTATTAAAATGATATAGCTTGAGTTAATTTCAGTAGCAGGCGATGAAAATAATTAATATCAAATATATTTATTAAATTATTTACGAAAAACCACTGTAAATGGAAATTTCTTTTGCCGAAGTTAACATAGATCGAGTATTAAAGATTGCGTGTGAAGATGATACAGTACATACATTTCATAATTAATATAGAGCGAGTAATTTGGACCTTACCCCATTGTATTACAAAACATGGAAACTCTCTCCAAAGTTAATATAGTACAAGTAAGTATAGTTGGCACTTAACGTTTATGAAATCAACATAGATATGTCTATTTAGCTTAAATGAGAAACGAAGAATCTCTTGTGACTCGTTTATGGTAGAGAAAGTTGTTTTTCATAATATAGGAAATCAACAAAAAAGCTACAGTGCGACACACTTCAATTTATTTAAAGATAAAGAACAACATTTCCTACTAGTTATATATTTTCAACTACTTGGTTCATACTCCCTGCTAATTTTTGCCTCTCGTTGGTATATAAGGAATCTTTCGAAACTCAAAACCTTATTCCCGCCCACCAGATATACAACGAGGAATAAGTATTTACCCCGTTGTATTAAAAATGGCGAAAACACTCCAAAGTTAATATAGAACGAGTTAAGAAAACGTTACATTTTTCAAAATCAATGTAACCTAAGTCAGGAAACTAAACTCATCCGAAAGGCTGTCTAAAAATTATTAAATAACCGTCTTGTGCTTCCCCCTCCCATTTTTTCTATGAAAATCCTTAGCTGCAACTTGTATCAAATAGGACGAGTAATGAAGATTGATTTCCAACCTATATGACCAAGCTTAGATTATTAGAAATATTTTTATAAATCTAAAATTTCTACTTCTTGGTCCATATTCTTTGGTTGTTAAAATATGATGAGAAGAACTTGTTTTGTTGATACGCCCCTTATTGTAAATATACCTTTTTTACGCGCTAGAATTATTCTTTTTTAGAAATTTAACAACAGCAGTTTATCATTAAATCTACTTGAATATTAAAAAAACGAGGTTTTCAGGACGGTAGTTTGCTTTTGCCGATGTTTGAATTTATTTAGTTGATTAATAAAATGGAGAATGATAATAATTTAAAGGGATACTATTAGCTGCTAGTTTTTCCTATTGACAATTGAATAACCAGAGGCCTGAAATTAAATATTAAAATGGAGACACGCAAAAAAGACGTCTGAAATTCTTTATTTTTATTTAGCTGGAGCACATGATGTTCCCGGCTCATCAGTAGCAAAAATTAACGCTAGAGCTGATTTAGTTTTAAGTTTCATTGGAGATGATGTCGAAGAACATCCTGAAGATTCCTTTGAATCAGTTTTTTCCGAGAACTTTTTCCTGAAACGTCTGGTGAAAAACTATATTCTCCGCTGTCTTCGCTTCCCAGTAATGATGCTTCAGTAACAATAGAAAATTATAGCTTACACGTTATACACATAATTTATTTTCGAACCTTCTTTTTCCGCGCTATCCAAAAAAGCGTTATCCATTTCTTCCATATCACTTTCAAAATCATATTCAAAATCTTCTTCCACGGAATCGTTTAGAATTTGAATTTCATCTTGCAAATTTTCTTCAATCACTCTTCCAACGACAGTTGTATACCTACGGGGAATCGAACCCACCATTCTTCTCTCCGCTGCTCAACGCCTTATAAATTACGCCACCGGATCGCTGAGGCTTCCAGTGTTTTAGATAATATTGATATTATATTTTTTATTGTCGGGGGATTATGTCAAAGGAATTTTGTCTAGAGCGTGGGGGATTTTGTACTCTTAACTAGGATGGGGGGAAAATGGCCGGGGGATTTTGTTCGTTTTTAAAAATGGGGGGATTATGACCGGGGGTCTTTTGTCTGGGGGTATTTAGTCCGTATACCCAATGAAGGGGACCAAAACAACATCACTTGTTTCTGATGAAAACAAATATGTGTTTCCTTGCCTTTTGTTTTGACCAAGGGGTCTTAAACTGTTCACTTTACGGGTGAGTAATGTACATAACCACCTTACCACAATAAAAGCATATATCCAAAATATTCTACAGGATACGGTAAGAACACCTTATATTAAACATAAATACCAACCTGGTGCAATGTCCGTATCAACGCCACATGTTTCTGGTGTTAGTAGACCTTCATCCAAAGGAAACGGCAGAGCACTGTTAGACGAATGTGCGTCGGGATCTGAAGATATTAAGATCAATGACAGCGTAAAGACATTTTTATTATTGCACGGACGGTGCAGGGGAAATACTAGCGACAATGTACCAGGTGACTCTTAAGAACTACGCGCATAGTTAAATTTTAAGGAACTATTTGGGAATGATGTTATCACTTCATAGTGGGGTGACTTGGTGGTTATAACTTTGATCTCTACGCAAGAGGGTCCCGGGTTCAATGTGAATGATGAGGCATTAGACAACTGGTGGTCTACCACTTAGTTATATGACATCTGAATCAATGACCAATGTTAATATCATTCACAGATCTTTGCTTTCAGTTTCAAAATGCGAATTCCCCATCTCCCTCCTTTTATTAGCTATTCTGTTACTGATTTATCATACTAAAGTTTGAAACATATGACTGTAATCCAGGTAATGAATGGCTACCACTTGTTTTGGAAAGCTGATCTTTAAAGGTAAATATAATAACGTATATGTGGACTGTTAGATATTTTAATGTACAATATTAATAATGAATGGACAATTTATGACATACCAAGAATGTTTACATCAGATGGAGTGTTTGGTTCATCTTCGGTACTTTGCCTGTGAGTGTTTAAACCCATGTTACACTTTATGTTTATTAGTATTTTTATATGTAGTATTAGTGTTTAATCTACATACAAAACATTCGAGGCCGAAGCGTCACCAGCGTCATCTTGTATGAAAGTGAAGTCCAACATAGGCATACTGCAAAGAACATTAAATATAGTTAAGAACGTGAAAAGGCGGGGCTTTGTTGTCGGTTAACTGAGAGAGATATAACCTAAGGTCAAGCGAAGTTGATGAGACTTGCTCTATTCACTAAGCAATGCCTAATACGTTTCGAAGGAACGTTAGAACAGGTTTAGTGCTGTCATGATTTTGGCACCCATTGTAAATAGTGTTTAGATGTTATTAACGAAAGTTTTAACGAATCTAACACCCGACTGTTAAAAAAATGGTTCCACAAGTCGCTTCCTGGGGAAAGATTCTTTACCCGCCAGTTTTGAAGGGAGCGTCATTGCAGAGGCGGTGGCGGATGTTCAGAGACCTACAAGGCAGATTGGCTAGCGGGGAAAGTATGAAGGTCGTTGGGAAGTCATTTGGAACCCTTTAAATTCACAAACAAGTGTCATCCAAATGGGTTGCCTCGGACATGGTATGATCAATCCCTAGTGCTCCATGACGTATTTAAGTAACAAGTAAAGCAAACCTGTTGTCCATTGTTTGGTTCCTTTCAGTAACGTCGGATGGTGTAGATAAAGGAAATCTATGAAATAATTGTAGCATGGATTAGAGCCGACCGTGCTGAGTTCTGTTGTCGTTATCAAGGTACATAAATTTAATAAATAATTGTTCCACTCCCAAAATATGAACATGAATATAGAACATTAATTCAAGGGTCATCTCAAGCACGATTTCGGAACACACCTAATGACGAAAGGAAAAATAGCAAGTAATGAACCTTCAAACTCTCTAATCCTTCATTGTCCTAAAAAGGCCGTTTGAGTTTCATGCTAGTAGTACACTTTTTAATTTGGGAGAAAACAGGGTTGTATTTATTTGTGTCGGAGTTCATATTATTACTGTCTTCCGTATAAAAGTACTGTACAGTATAAGTATACATACGTGCTAGGTTGAAGATCCGACGAAGGGCCTGCACCAAACTCTCGACCACCGAAATCAAATGAATTTGATTTTGGAATGCACATCATCGAGACCATTGGAATTAAAGCGGCAATACGTGACTCCAGTGGTGTAAATTCCTCGCAACGTTTGCTACCAAGCCGGTTTTCTTCGTTTTCTGGGTGTTCGTTGCGACCTTTTTCAATGACGCCCATATCTTTTTAATTTCGTCAGATGTGCGATTTTGGCAGTGCACGGCGTTAATATTGTCAGCAATGTTTGCCCACTTATTACGCCTCTCCTCCATGCTTTTACCATACTCATTATTTAGAATAGACGGCACTGCTTCTAACAAGTTAATTAATGTTTCTAACTCATTCATAGAGTAAGGGGCCTTTTTAATGTTAGATGCTTTTTTAGCATACCTCGTTGCACATATTTTTGGCCATGGTGGATATTTGAAGAGAATAAATATTATCTTTTCTATATTTTGATTAAACCGGTAATACTAATGAATAAAAATATACTAAATGTAAATATTATACAAGAACATTTTCTACGTAAATTATTAAACTTAAAACGACCAAGCTTAATCTGTCTTTCTGATTGTGACCTTTACAATGCAAAACAGGAATATAAATGTTTGTGCCTGTAAATATCAATATTATAAATATGTTCCATTGCTGGATAGTAGTGTCGCAGACAGTGTAGCGCTTATCGACGTGTGCTTAAAGAAACATGCGTCAGTAAGCGTAAAATCAAGGATGATTAAACATGGCGTCGAAATAGGGTGCCATAACATTTAAAGGCGAGGATAATTAGGTTTATATCATTTCCATCAGCTTAGGACATTGACCAAAGGAAAACCGCACTACTGGTCCGACCATAAATCGGCGACATACGCATTGAGATTCAATGAAGGGAGTTGTATATCACCCTTGCCGCTTCCAATGGAATCTAACCTACTGTCCCACCATACAAGGGACTTAGCTAGCTACACTTATTCTGATGCCTCCACGAAGACCAACCGAGATGAGAAGCTCTAACAGCAATGCTCATCGCTTGACCAATGTTAGAGCGGGAAGGCCTAGGATTTTGGAGCATCACAACAGAAGAAGACTTGTCCGCGATTCAAAAGCAAACCTTTTTATGACGGCCAAGAAACTTTAAAACTTCTCTCAACCTCAACGTATCAGTTAGGCGAGCTCGTCAAGTTCTAGTGCAAGAAGGCTTGCACGGAAGAATTTCACGCCTAAAGGAAAAGTTAAACGAAAATCACAGAAGCCTGTTTTTTAATTTCACCCAAGACCATCTAAGCTCGACAGTTGATGACTGGTCCAAAGTTGTCTTCAGTGACGAGAAAATTTGGACACGATGGGCAGGTAACATTTATTGATAAATCAGTTGCCTAATATATAAGACGAAAATGTTTAATTTCATTAAGATTTGGGTTCGAAGGTCTAACAATACCTGGTTTGTTAAAAATATATAAAAGAAAGTCGATGAAGCGGACTATTCACAGTGAACGTATGGCCCTGGGTATCGGCCCAAGGAAATGGAATCTGCCATCGAATTGAAAGCGGACTAAATGGACGTGAATATGCCATGCTGTCTTCCGCTATGGAGGCATTTCCTCAGGGAAATTTTACCTTCCTAGAAGATAGAAGCCCAATTCATACTTCTCGCGTGGCTCAAAACAAGCTTCGCGAACTAAAGCAGAATAATGGATTTGAGGTATGGCACAAGAAATCGTTAAATATCAAAAATAATGATATCAGAAAGTCATACCAATACTTCGGAGTGGATAAGTGGGCCAGTTTTAGTAAGACCACGTTTAAAATAAATCAGCTATCGCATCCCAAGAAATTGCACGGTTTGCTTTCTTTCCGACATTAAAAACTGCTCCATCGTGAGACTAGTGTGTGTTGACTCATTTTGTCGAAAAGCAATTACAGCCTATAGATTTCTGAGCAATGCGAGATTAGGTCCTCACCCTCTTTCACCACAAAATGATTTATAAAATATTACTAACCTAACTTAACCAAACCTAACCTAACATAACAGTAACGTTTTGGAAAAGGCATATTATTTGAGAAGTCAATGAAGCTAAACATGAATATTTTGAAAAGGCGTAACATTGTTAAATGATTTATAAAATATTACTAACCTAACTTAACCAAACCTAACCTAACATAACCCAACCTAACCTAAAAACCCAAGAAAAAAACTCCCCAGCTATAACATGCAATTTGTAACTCAACCTAACAATGCTATATTTCTTGTTGTGAAATCCTTAATACTGATGAATTATAAATTCGCCTTCTTAATTCAGCTCCTGCAAGGAAATTAAATTCAATTATTATCGATTATTCAGTATTATACTTTTAATTCGATTTTAGTAAACTCACCTTCCTGATGGAGATTCGAACGAAGATTTTCTGCGTGACGATCCGACGGTTTACCACTAGACCACGGTGGGACGCAGACCACTTCGAAATAAAATAAACTAATATACTAGCTTGGAACTTTCGGTTGAAGGGAATTCGTTCCAATGGGATTCGATTGAATGGGAAATATTCCCTTTTAATGAAAACCGTCATTGGGCTAGATTTTAAAATACTGGCTAGAAATTTTCGGACGAATGGGATTCGTTCCAATGGTATTCGGTTGAATGGGAACCCCCCAACCTATCTCTTATATCCTGCCTTTCAGATATTGCTCCTCAGGGACCTATCTTTCTGTAAAATAAGTACATAGGGATTTACCAGAACGGCTGGCGCGAGGGATGGAAAATTTTAAGTCGCTTTCAATCCACTGACAATGTTGAACAATCTTTGCCTTTTTTTATTTTGCTAATGGAAAAGCAAAAAATTTTTAGTTTTCACATTCAGCAAACAGCTTGAGTTATAAAGTGGTTGTCAAATAGGTTTTCTTAAAATTCTCTGCTTTACTTTTTTATCTTCTCTAATGAATTTAAATAAAGTTAAATTCGTGGGATAGTGGATACCACAAATGTGTGTAACTGTAAGTCGTGATACCTATCCAAAAATTCCCATGCAAAAGGGGTAGTAAGATCTGCTCAGAACTCTGTGGCTGCGGCGTCGTTGCGGAGAAACAGCTAAGATGTTTAAATAAGTCCACCTTACCTGAAAAAAATATTGAAAATGTTATATTTTCCATTTTTTTTTAAGTTTTTGTGAAAATAAAGTGTTTAAAAACTTTTTCACGAATTTCAATAATTATCATTGGGCTTTAATTTTTATCAAATAATTCTAAACTTTTTCACGAATTTCAATAATTATCATTGGGCTTTAATTTTTATCAAATAATTCTAAACTTTTTCACGAATTTCAATAATTATCATTGGGCTTTAATTTTTATCAAATAATTCTAATCAATTTTTATGGCTTTTAATGAATTGGAACTGTCATTCGTGAATTTTTATTGTCATTCATGAATTTCGTTATCATTTATAAATTTTTAATGTCATTCATGAATTCCTATTATCATTCATGAATTTCTAATATCACGCATGAATTTTTAGTTTTTATTCATTTTTAAGTAAATGTGCTCAAAAACTGACCTATTTTTATTTGTTCAGTTCTAAATTTGATGTGCTTGGAACTGACAATGTAAGAATCTTCAATACATATATTCTTATTAACTACGAACACTCTTATACAGTTTTTACGTTTTCAGGGTTCCGACATCATAATGATAACTCTAAACATGAACTCCAATTTCCTTCCGAAATCTTACAAATTTTGCACGACTACTTTTGACAAATCGAGCTACATTGTTACCGGTGCACCTCTCCTAGTTCAAGGCTCACGCCAAATGCAAATACTACCTTTTGACGCTAAGGTAAGATTAGCCCTGAAGAATCCTAATCTTAGAACACAGCTTTTGCGCGGAATGAACCGCAATGGTAAGGCGACAGTTGGGTCTAATTTTTGTCACAAGTTTGAAATACTTGAAATAGTTCGAAATGTATACCAATTTGCAATTTTTCTATACGTGTTTTTATTCAAAAATATTTTATAACTTGCCAAGTAAATTTACGTGAAAACTCATTAAAACACTTTGACACACCCAATGGAAGAAACCAGTACACTTAATTAGCCTGTAGTTATTAAATATAATCTAAATGGATAATGAGTAATTGCAAAATTCCTGATAAAGGGGCCTCTTTCGAAAGATACTTTGCTAGCAACTGAAATACTTTGTTTCTTTTCGTTGATAATAATAGGTGTGTTATCGTTACCTCTTTAGGTGTTGCTCTGTTTGACGGTGGCCAGTGTTCTGGTTTTGTTTGTGAGTGAAGTGATTTTGACAATCACCAAGAGAAAGAGAAAAAGACGGAGAAGAATTGCAAGGGAAAAGAAAGACACTCGAACACCTAATCCTTGCCACTCGTGGAAAACTCACTTTTTTGGCATCTTCCGCCAGTTCCTTCTCATCAATTCAACTTTAGTCATGAAACGTTTGTATTCTCTTGCAACATCAAGGGATGTTCAATGCGTTATGTAGGGAGTGTCAAGAACTATATTTTAAGTAGTAGCGTAGTGATTAAGCAATGTCACGTCAAGAGCAGCGTTGAACGACTGAATCCATTCCCAATGCACTGATATCGCTGCGAAATTCACGCGTACCCACTAGAGCTCTGTTTAATGCAAAAAAAAGCTTGAGATAGGCTGTGCCCCTAGATAACGTATTGTACAATAATGGTATTGTTAACAATTTTATGGTCTTACATTTAAAGGAATTGTTATTTTTAATCATTCACTCATTTAATAGTCGTTTATCGGGTGTACCTTGTATGAGCAGTTTCCGAAATACCAGTCGCTATTCCAAAAAAAGAGCAGCGTTGCTCAAAACTGCTGTTTTGGGAAACAGCCGTTTTTAGCTTGAGTTTTGAACAGTTCTTAACTCTACAGTTTACCTTACGTATAAAGTAAAACAAGATCATAGTACGCTAACCTAACCCAACCTTACCTGATCTAATACTATTCAGGTTGGAATTACAACACCTAAACTGAATCTAATACTACTGGGGTTCAAATAATCAAACCAAACCAAACCTAAGCTAACCCAATTTTACCTGATCTAATAGTATTCGGGTTGGAATAATAATACCTAAACTGACCCTAATACTACTGAGGTTCAAATTATTAAACTTACACCATCATAATCGACAATCGTTTATCACTGCTTTATGGGAATTGCTGTAGCGAGTAAACTGCGTTTTCTTGAAACCTCTATTTGGGAACTGTGGTTATGAGGGCTTCCTCATTCATTTAGGTAGAATAAACTCCGAAAAAATCTCTAAGCTAAACGCAGTCTTTAATCTCGTGCTTGTTTCGGAGCAAACTGAGAGCACCAACAGTTTCTAAGGGTGAAATTATACAAATCGTAGTTAGGTTTGCAGTGATAAACGCAAGAAATGTTCTCTAGCTGTCCCTTCATTGTACGATGAAAGTTCAAGTCTGCCTTAAACAGAAGCGATTTTTCTCATTTTTGCATATTTCAACTAAGCGATGCCCGAAAGATTGACGAACGGTAGAGCTGCAAGGATTTTGTTTTCATTCTGGTTGGTGTCTCAAACGTTGCTCTTATGGAATATCCTGAGTTATTACCACGCGGAAACGTCCCCCTTCAATTACCTAAAAGTAGACCACTTATCAGACATTCCCGAGTACATTCGACAAAATGGAGCTAAACTTAAAATCGTTCAAAATTCTATAGAGGGAAATTACTTAAAACGACTGGTAAAATTTTAGGATTTAAATGATTAGTCCTTAAAGAAATAACTAAATTCAATTCTTAATTTATCAGGCAGCTAAAAGATTTTCCAATGACGCTCTAAACAAGGTTTGGATGAATGACAGGATATCCATTGATGGTCGGGATTTTTTTAAGCCAGAACTATATTTTGATATTTCCCACGGAAATGTTGCGTTTCTCACCGATAATCGAATTAAAATGTTTCTTTACGTGCTTTTGAAGGGAGTTTCTCAAAATTCAATAATTAGCATTCCAGTGGGATATTTTGTACACGAAAGAGTTTCACTCACTGAAAAGGAAATTATAACATTAAGGTGAAAACACGGAGTTTCTTCTATAACTGTATCTTTATCAAAGGTGTAATTCATAAACGTCAGACGCAACGCAATTTAGTACAGGCGAAGGCAGGGCGTCGTGCGCAAACGTCTTGCCTTCTGCCCACGACGCCCTGCCTTCGCCTGTACTAAATTGCGTTGTGTCTGACGTTTATAAATTAGACCTCAAATTCACGTGAAATTGGAACACTGTGTTACAGGTCACGATTTTTAGTTAGGACTTTTTGGAATTACAGAGTATTAAATCACAGGTCGGGCAACTCTGCTAGGAGTTAAAATAACCGAACAATATTCGTTTAGAATCAGGAAATAAAAAAGTATTGGAATTGCTTTTGCAGCGAAAAATTAAAAGTATAGACAAATTCGGAAATTACAAACAGAAAAACTTACTAAAAGTGGCTAGACAGCCATTGGGGTAGTCTCCCATGCGCCAAGAAGCAACGCCAGATGAAGCCAGATTTCACTACACGTGGGAGACTAACCAACTCCCAATGACAGCCTCGTCTCTGTGTGATGGTTTCACTTTTTGTAATGTAAGAGTTTGTCTATTCGTTCTCTAAAGAATTGCAATTTGAAACCAAAATTATATCATACACTTTTAGATTGAGTGAAATATTTGAATCAGATCCATTTCGTTACTACTATTCGGAAAAGCAGTATGATATTGATGACAAATACATATGGGAGAAGCCTAGTGTTTCGAACGAAGTGCAACTCACGTTACACTCGATGCTATTCCCAATCATACTTTGCGACTCTTTCAACACCTTCATTCTAATTCTGGCCATTTTCAACGTTTTCAAGCAAAAACCTCACGTAGTCCGAAGATAACAAATGTATTACATTAAATATTAAATAAGTCAAAGTTGCCACTGTCCTTGAAAAAGGCAGGGATTTTTAAAATGGGTCTGAATTGCCAGTTCAGACTTTTTCAGTGAAGTTTTAAATGGTAATAAAATTCAAGAAATTTCATATTTATTTTGTATGGATTATTTTGCCTAACCTAAGTCTTACCAGAAGTGAGATGAGACTCGAAGTGAAGGGCTCTAGCATTGGTAATAGATCCTGGCACTTGTGAACAAATTTGACGATTTTATGCCGCTTCAATCGTGCCTACACTACAGAGAAGACAAGAAGGCCCAAGGGCTCGTAATAGTAGCCACATCATACGAGTGAATAGCCCCTCTATACCCTACCCTAATGAGTGGATAACCCCTCTATAACTTACCCTAATGAGTGAATAGCGCTATCTTTTACAATGCTTAAATGATTTACCGTGTATAAAATCAGAGTTAATAGCCCCTCGATCTCGACGCCCTACTCTAAACAGTGATAAAATTATAACCGTATAAATTTACTTATGCTGTAATTCTAATATTCCGGTGAATCGAAGAACATATAGTTTTAGTGATAATCCCCTCGATGAGTTTAAAACATAGACTTTGGCCGATGCACACTTAGCGCATCTTATAAATTTCTAACAAGGACTTATGTTTGAAAGAGAAAGTTTAGTTGATATTGATATTTTTTATTTTCCACAATTGTTACATATTTTTGACATGATTAATTAATTGGAATTTCACCGTCCGCCTAAGTAAGACTTGTGTGCGGGCGACATGTTAATCTTTTTAATATTGTTCTCGCGCGCAGGCTAATCTCGCGGCTTTTAATTTTTTTCCAGTTCAGTTATTATATATTAGTTACCAATTCGGTTGTGTATTAATTTCCGGTTCAGTTACATATAAATTACAAATTTATTTATATGTTAATCACAAATTTGGTTATATGTTAATCACAAATTTGGTTATATGTTAATTACAAATTCAGTTCAAAGTTAATAAGTTAGTTCTATATCATTATTTCTTATGTAAAATTTAACAGCCATGTTAAATTGATTATAATTTTTTAGACACTTTATGTTCTGAGGCAACTTATTAAAACAACTTATTGCTGTTTTAAAACTAACTTAATTTACTTCCATGACTAATCGCAGCGGATTTAAATCGCTTGTTAAATCCATCCAGAAGGATATTATACACATATAGTTTAGATACCGAGAAAACATTGAATTCTTCATACAAGAGTTTAGTTGGATAATCATATTCTTTATGTAAACAAATACGCAATATCCTATTAACAAGAACAATTAATGGGCGTAAAATCGCATAATGCGTATTGCCCCATGCTATTAGACCATATTGAAGTTGCGATTGGACCAAGGCGAAATATACCATTCTTAATAGTTTTAAGTTTAAGAATTTACACAAGGTTATTAAATTAAATGATACGAATCTTAATATTTTAGTAACATGCTGTACATGAGTATCCCATTTCAGTTGACAGTCTATATATAAGCCAAAGTATTTGTTCAAGTTTGATACACGAACAGTTTGATGATAAGCAATTCATTTTATGTATTTTCAATTCAAATTCTGGTATGTCAGTAGGCGATCTCATAGAAAAGGTTATATATTTAGTTTTCGGGATATTTAAACTTAACAAGTTTATTTGCAATACGTTAAATGCCTTTTTGAGACCTATCGAAGCTGCCGAGTATACCTTTTCCCATGTCTCATCTATGTAGATTAGGACGGTATCGTCAGCAAATGATATTAACGAGCTGGATATTTTAGCTTCACAAAAGTCATTTATATAGACTAAGAACAGAATGGGGCCCAAAATGGTGCCTTGTGGTACTCCACATTTTACTGATAGAGCTTCACTATATGAATTACCCACGCGCACTATCTGTTTCCTATTACTTAGGTAGCTTTTAAATAACTCAAGGGTAATACCCCTCACACCATATCGCCTAAGTTTTACCAAGAGTATTTCATGGGAAATGGTATCAAACGGTTTTGCTAGATCAAGGAATACTGCCAGGGCTTTTTTACAATTATCATGTGCATTAGTAATGGTTTTTGTGAAATGATAAATAGCATCATTGGTGCTGAGATTTTTTTGGAATCCATACTGATTTCCTGATACAATTTTATTCATTGTTAAGTAATTCTCTAAACGTTTTCTAAGGGAAGCTTCAAAAGTTTTGATAGTTGGCTGAGTACTGATATAGGCCTGTAATTAGTTAATTTTGAGCGACTACCAGATTTTGGTACAGGTGTGATAATGGCTATTTTGAGGGCATCACGATATATCCCAGTAGAGATAGAATTATTTATTATGTGTTTTAGGGGTTTAACTATATAATTTGCCATAGATTTAAATACCATCGCACTGTTATTATCATATCCAGTAGCGGTTGAATTTTTTTAATTTCTCTGGTAAGTTCGTCTTCGTCTACTTGTCTTAGATATATAGAGCTCGACTTCTTCAGGCTGCTAGTTCCTAGTGGTGGGACTAAGCTTAAATGATTAATATTTTTTTTTATTTCACGAGCCATTTTCCCCCCAATGTTAGTGGAATAATCATTGAATAATCTAGCACACTCTTGCGGATTTTTTATAGCATCAATTTCAGTATTTAGTTCCGGATGAAGAATATTCATGATAGGCAGTTTAGGTTTGACTCTTGAGGTAGATTCGTTAATGACTTGCCATATTTTACGGCTATCATTACTATGCTGATCTATTTGTTGTAAAAAATAACTGTTTTTTGCAACTCTAATTAGAGTGGACAGTTTATTATGGTAATTTGCATATTTAACCTTTAGTCAATAGTTGAGGGGTTCACTCAGACTTCTAAGTTATAATTTATCTCTTTTTTTATAGAAAAGGCAATGGCTTGCCTCATCCAGGGTTTAATCAACTTTAATTTTTTAACTTTATTACTTTCATTAGGTTTTGCTATGATGTTTGTTTTAGATAAATTAACGTAAAATTTTATATTGTTAGTGAAATTTTCAAGTGCTGTATTTACGTTGTACTCTTTGTAAACTGATAGCAAAGTCTCAAATCCTAACAGCATTTTTAGTTTTTGGTAATCTATTTTAGAAGCTATTTCTAAATTGTCAGTATAATTATTGGTTGCAGTTACTTCACTATTAATACTTAGAAGTATTGGGAAGTAGTCCGTGATAAATGTTTGAAAAATTACAGATATTATATATCTAGAATGTTTTTGCTTTATAAAGCAATGATCTAAATATTTTTTTGATGTATCTGATATTCTAGTAAAATTTCTAATAAGTGGGGTAAAGCCATGTAGTTGTAGAATATCTAAATAATCCGAATTTAGTATACTAGGCTCATCTGGGAGGATATTTATATTAATATCCCCAATTAGGATTATGTTATCAATATTTAGTTTCGCAATGTTATCTAGCGTTTTGTTGAGGTCAAATAAAAATTCTTGCAAATCATTGTTAGGAGAACGGTAGATACATAAAATCGGGTACATTATTAAACCGTTTAATTTTATATCTATATTTTTGGAACTAGAACCACCAATACTTATCAAAGTCTTCAAAGTTAATAGTATTTTTCACAAAGACCACCACGCCGTCACTTCTGTTTGAGTGGTTGGTGGTAGAAATTGTCTGATAGTTGCTAATTTGGAAGTGTTGCGCATTTTTACCCTCTACCCAACATTCCGTTAATATAATAATATCAAAATTTGCAGACAGTTCATTTAGAAGGAAACAGAGTTCGTCAAAGTTTTTTGCGATATTTCTAATATTCTGGTGAAATATTTTAAAGCCTTTTAAATGAGAAGAAATTTTTTTTATGTCATTGAAAAAAATCTTTTTCGATATTTGGAAACATTTCATTGTGCGGTAGACCTATGCAGTCGGAAAAGTCAGCAAATTTATTGAAGGGCATCACAATCAGAAAAGGTTTAATATATAATTAAATAAGGCTTTACGATGAGGTCGAACGAAGATTCCGAAGTGAAGTAACTTTCAGTATTTTAGATCCTTCACCCTTGCGCGTCAAAATGCTTCCATTACTAACCCATACATATTTTATTCCCTTATTTTTTGCATAGGCCTTCGTTTCATACAAAAGTTTTTTGTGCAAGATGGCAAAATTTCATTTACGTAGAATCTTTCATTTTTTAGCGACTAGTGAATATTATTGCAAAAAGGATCCAGTTTGTTGGATCTAGAGTTTTCAAAAAACTGATCTCTCAACTTAATGTCATAGAATTTGACTACTATAGGATTGCCTATTTTTTGGTATTTGGAGTGCCGGGTTAGTTTTTACGGTAACATTTAACGATTAGATTATTAGAGATTTCTAAATTAAGGATTTTCCCCACAATTTGTACAATTTTTACAGTATAATAATTTTTAGTCTCTTGGATTCCTGACAACTCTAGACAATTTTTGTTTTGAGTAAATTTTAGATTAGCAACTTTTTCCTCTAAAAATTGGACCTCGTCGTCTAGCTCCTGGTTTTTTAATGCTATTCCGGTAAAGTCTTCTTTAACTTCACCCACTGATTTTTTTAAGTCAGACATAATTTGATCGAATTCATCAATTGTATCAGAATTAAATTGCATGGCTCTTTCAAAATCAATAATTTTCGGGTTAATAGTCTCCAACGTATCAAGTTTGGGATACATCTCATTAATCTTGGCCATTATTTCCATAAGTAGATCGTATTTCACTTACGTGCTGGTTCGTTGCTGAGTTTTTTCGTTTAGTCGAATCCGGTTGCTTACACGAGTCACATTTCCAAGCAGTTTTCTTGGCTCCTAACTTTCGTAAATTTTCCTCGGTTTTTAAACAGGTGCATTTAGCATGGTAATAGTTCATACATTCACCAACACATTGAATTATGTTTTTAGTCTTAGTTATTTCGTTATCACAGCTAGCACAGTATTCTGCCATGTTTAAATATATAAAAACTGGTATCTGATAAGCAATGTTGATAAGCGAGACGGAGCGAAAAAACATGCGGCTGTTTGTTGCGAGAGATAATAATTATTCAAAGAAGAGTTTATATAAAGAAGAGTTCAACCATTTTGTTGTGTATCTTCATTGACTTCCCAAATAATATGCGTTTACCATAATATTGTTGTTTATCATCATATAATTCCCAGAATAATATGCCTTTTCCAAAATATTTTGTTGTTTATCTTCATTGGCTTCCCAAAATAATATGGCTTTTCCAAATTATTTTTGCTCATGTTCTTTGGCTTCCTAAAATAATATGCCTTTTCCAAAATATCGTTTTTCATGTTCGTTGACTTTCCAAAATAATATGCCTTTTCCCAAATATTATTGTTTATTTTCATTGACTTCCCAAAATAATATGCCTTTTCCAAAATATTGTGGTTTATTATTTTAGGATTGCTTTGTAAAAACAAGTTTGGTTTCGTGTTCTTTGATGGGGATTGCGAACTTAGTCATGCAGTGACGCACAGGGACAATACACGGGTTGCCAAATTGAGAGTTCATTATGGATTTTTAGAAGAAATAATGGAAAAATTATTGGCAAGTAAATGTCTCGACAACTAAATGTCGCGGCGCCTAATTGTCTTGGCGGCTAAATGGCGGCGCCTAAATGTCACGGACCGCGCCAAGCTAGCGATCGGGCAACGCTTGCGAGGCGTGCGAAATATCAGTAGTGTGGATGGACCTTAAACCTTTACAAATGCCCTTGGTAATATCTCGCCAAATTGGAACTATGTATTTCCGGTTTCTCTCATTGGCTGATGGACCTGTGTTTAGAAATTAAATTTTTCGTTTGAAAATGTTGGCCCTCGTGTCGACTTGGAGAGGTCAATTTTGGTTTCCCAACTTGATGGCTTCTATTCCCATCGTTAGGATTAAGAAGTTCGCGGCGATCCACTATGGTTTCGAGAAACGTCTAGCCACAAAATGACTGGGCTTCCACCAAAGATTCATGCAATTGCGGGTTCTCTTATCATTTATTTTAAATCAATTGCCTTATACACCCTAAATTTCAAAAAATTGTTAAAGAGGCAAACGCTTGAATTGAAATTTCAACAATAGCTATGTTTAAATTGATTTTTGGAACAAAGTTTCTTAAAACGATTTAACTAGAATCATGGTAAATTAATGACAATTAAAATAATTAATAATATTTACATTTATTAAATTATTTAAGATAAACCTCATTGGTTTCCCAACTTCTTTCTATTATTTCAGATCTTTAAAGTTTGCGGAGACCGGTCTCTACCAACCAAGGAATCGACTTGAAGCTGTTTATAGCAGGGTGTTTAAAGTTACCGAAACGTCTCAGGTTCAGGAAATTGAACCATTGTCGGTTGGATTTCTATCTAGAGTTTTTCTGATCTTGGCAAGCGGACTGTCATTATCATCGATCTTGGCATGCGGACTGTCATTATCATCGATCGTGGCATTTTTGGAAGTCATAATCAACTACATTTGATCGTTGGAGCGGACACAGAACACAGGACGCATTTTCACTCGTTGGCTAAACGTACACCCGTGTTTTGTTCCGGACTTCAAAGGGACTATTCTAATGATTTGAAAAGAAATCGAGTACTCCGGAGCGATTGATCATACGTGATGTTGAATTTTCTAATGTCGTTTTACGTTTTCGGCCAATTCTATCATGAACTTTCAATTTGAACATTCTCACACTATAATTGCAATTTAAATATTTATACATGTAAATATTTGATGTATATTTGACTATAATAATTGCAAGTTACACACAGCTCACCATAGTCAAGGCTATTTGTGTTGAAGGTGAAAAAGGATCATTAAACGCGATCCCTATATTGATATAACATTTTTTGTTTCTCACGAAATTCACTAAGTGATTTCTCAATTAATGGAGTTTCCCGTGGAAAACTCGAGCATTCATTTCTCAATCTGGAGTTTATATTTGAAGCATTGTTTTACACTTCTTCAGTGATTTCTTTAAAAGTTTTCGCAGTATCTCTTGCCAATATTCTCTCTATAGAGTTATGCTTCACGGTAGTTCTTGTATTAGATATTATTATACTAATACCCCCAGTTATTTTGACGGTTGTTTTAAAGGATGAATGAATGGCTGCTGTGATTTGGCAAGTTAACATGGTCGAGGAAAATACAAATTTGCCCTCAGTTTCTGGCAAAACTTGTTACATTCATTCGACTGTAAATTTTAGTATTGATATTGCTTGGTAACGGTAATTTTCTAAAGTGTATTGTAACAACAATTACTTTTACTTAATCGCCGCTGTACTGTGCATCTTTAATGTAATTTACAAGATAACGTCCCAAATTGAAATGGATATAATTGTCCAAAATGATTCCATAAGGTTAAGGTATCAAGATATATATATATATATATATATATATAATATATATATGGGGCGAATCGAATGTATCAGAGAGACCCTGTTTAGAAAACGTGGTAAAGTAGCTAGTTGTAAAAAATACTTTAAAATTAATAGATACTATTCAAGTAGGCCTTGTAAGAAAGATCCAGCTCCCCTAGGGACAAATAAGTAGCAAAGGTTAAATGTACACAATTCAAATTCTCTCTGGCAGATAAATAAGAAAAAGGCTTCGGTAATTGCTGCCTTAAAAACTAATCGTGGGTTAGAATTAATAGCCCAGGACTTTTAGGGTTTGACCTAGAACATTTGAACATAAAGATGAAAATTGGTACATGTGTTGTTTTCGACCCAACAAAAAATATACTAAAAGTCCCCTGCTGTAGAGCGCGAGCTTTCGCCGCCATCTTGGAAAATGGCCGCCGTGAATTACAGCTACAATGTATTCCACGTTTTTCTTCAAAAATTATGAAAATTGGTACACATTATGATTGGAACCGCATGAATATCATGGCCAAATTTTACAGCTCTATGTTCAATAGTTTGGTCGCCACATTGGAAAATGGCCGCCGTTAATGCTAGGTATATTTCACCATGTTATTGGAAAATTATGAAAATTGATAGGTATTATAATCAGAGCTGTGTGAACCTCATAGTAAAATATTGAAGCAATTAATCAGAAAGTTTGGCCGCCATGTTGGAAAATGGCCTCCATCAATGTCATATAGATACAGTATATGGTTCAAAAATTATGAAAATTGGTAAAAATTATGTTGAAGACCGTCTAAACATCATACTTGAATATTGAAGACGTGCTACTGAAAGTTTGGGCGCCATCTTCGAAAATGACTGCTGGAAATGCTAAATATATTTCAAATATATAAATCTTTTTGAAATTCCATTTTTGAATAGATGATTTTCATTAACGTAATAAACAACAAAAAATGGATATCTCGAAGTTGAAATTATCGACGCCATCTTTAAAAATGGCCACATGAAAATCATTGCCCTAAATTCTGAAAGAAAGAAAAGTTATTCCAAGCTGTTATTCTCAACATGTTGATTAGAGAATATTCTTTAATATAGGGTTTGTATATTCTAGTGTTGTTTAAGATTAGATTTTAGACAAATCTCTAACATTTCATGCATATTCATCGTCGTCCTGAAGATTTTTCATAATAATTGCATGTCAGAACCCTTGATTAGGCGCTACACTTAGCTGGGGGCCTTATCAGCGCCCCTCCCCATCATATTCCAAATTGAACCCGCGGAACCGCCGTCATGGCACACGGGATCGGCCAGTGGGCCCGACAAACGCCACTTGAGCAGGTGACAGAAGCTGGACACCGTCAACGTCGAGCCCTGTAATAAGGTGGTCGGTGACAGGGAAGGATTAAGGCAGCAGAAGACTCGAGGAGACGGGGGAGTTCTCTCCAAGCACAACAGTGCCATACGGCCCAAACAAATAGTGTATGCGCGACCCCTAGAGGGTTGCCAATAGCGGGGGCGAGCCAAGACAACACCTGGGCGTGGGCGAAGCGGCCGGGCAAAACCTTCACGGATTGGGATAAGGAACGGTCTGAACCAAGGGCGAACCCAAGGAACTCCCGAACCGTCACACCGAACTCAGGCACCCTCCGCTACGACAAGTCCTTTGAGTTAAAAAGGTTAAAAGAACACTTCTTTCATTTACGTGCTGAAACTGGGCTTGGTTATGATAAGGCGTGGTTTAAAGTAATGACAGATAATCAACATTTTACTAATTTGTTGGGCTTTTTTAATGACCATATTGCATCTAAGGAAGCCATTGCTGCCGAAGAGAGATTTCTTTTCGCTTGTCTTAGGGTGATAATTGACACGTCCAAGCTTCAACTATGTAGATATTAGTCGTATAATGGAACCCTTGCCACACATACTGTCAAGTCCTCATTTGATCTCGCTAAGCTTAATCCAACAACAGACGCCGCAAAACTGCATTTTTTCCGAGCGTATCTTCAAGTCCAACAATAGCTGGGAAACGATTTATTCCTGAACAGTGGGGATTGGTTCGCGATCGCGAAAATCAAAGACCCATTCACACCATTCTCCTTCCGGCATCAGATGAACTTATAACACTAATTATTTGTACCTGCAGTCTGCAGAACATCTTGTGTAAAGAACTGTGAATGTAGACGATCTGGATTAGCTTGCTGGGCCATGTGTGGTCATTGGCAAGGTATTAGCCGTAATAAAAAAATCTTCAGGATGAAGAGAAATATGAACGAAATGTTAAAAATGTGTCGTAAATCTAATCCTTGACGACACTAGAATGTTTACACCCCATATAAAATGGTTTTTCCTAACCAAAATCCGAGTAATATGGCATTCCTTTTTTTCAGATTTTAGATAGTAATATTTCAGCGACCATTTTTGAAGATGGGTCAATAATTTAGACTAGAAGATAGTTAATTTTATGACATTTAATACGTTCATGAAAATCATCTACTCAATAAAAAAATATGGAAAAAAATTAATATATCGGTAATATATTTGGCATTTCAAACAGTCATTTTCGAAGATGGCGCCCAAACTATCAGAAGCACGTCTTCAGTATTCAAGTATGATGTTTAGACGGTCTTCAACATAATTATTACCAATTTTCATAATTTTTGAGCCATATACTGTAACTAAATGACATTGATGGCGGCCATTTTCCAACATGGCGGCCAAACTAACCAACTAATGGCTTCAATATTTTACTATGAGGTTCACACAGCTCTGATTATAATACCTATCAATTTTCATAATTTTCCAACAACATGGTGAAATATACTTTACCTAGCATTCACGGCGGCCATTGTCCAATATGGCGACCAAACTATTGAACACAGAGCTGTAAAATTTTGCCATGAAGTTCATATGGTTCCATTCATAATGCGTACCAATTTTCATAATTCTTGAAGAAGAATGTAGAATACATTGTAGCTGGCATTCCCGGCGGCCATTTTCCAAGATGGCGGCGAAAGCTCGCGCTCTAAAGCAGGGGACTTTTAGTATATTTTTTGTGGGGTCAAAAACAACCCATGTACCAATTTTCATCTTTATGTTCAAATGTTCTAGGTCAAGCCCTTTTTTGGCCTATCTGTCCTGGGACCCTACTCTCTAAAAATCTAAATCATTTGGACGATGATCCAAATCTAAACGTTTGGATCGGCTCCATTTGGATAGGGCGCTTAAAACCGTATTCTCTAACCCAAATCCAAATCGTCATTTGAATCTCCCGCCAAACCTTTATCCAAACCAAATCTACGTCACTTCCTCTTTCATAACGTAATTTTACTTAGTGTTTATTGGTCAATTCTTTTGCGGCGTTTATTATAAAAGTAAAATGTTTTTAAGCCTTGGATTTTTGCATGTTTGATTGTAATAATTTTGTACAATTAAGAAACCTCTTAATTTGATAGTTTAAGCTTATTAGGCCTAATTAATATTAATCGGGAAATTAATTTGAATGAAAAATAGGTGGATATCTTTTATTAATTGGGAAATAATGCACACATTTTACATTTAAATTTAGAAAGTTAACATTTATTTTGTGTATATAAAATTCAGCATTAATTTCACTAAGGCAATGAATTAATTACCTACGAGAAATTTAGTAGTACATATGTTAAATATTAGAATTTAACTCGTTTCAAAACTAAAAAGGTTTTGAAAGGGTTTTTTGTAATTAAGTTAATAAAATTTGTGATTGTCGATTGGTCAGTATCGTAAATTAACCAATGGTGAACCAATTTTTCTTTTAAACTCGCTGAAACTGAAATATCAATCAATCACCTACTGAAAGAGGTATCAACCTATTTTTATCCAAAAGAAGGTAAATAAGGATTAGATGGCTTGCTGCTTCAAACAATATCTTTAATCATGAAGAGAATATTTTGTTAATTTTGGTCAAATTTAGATATTCGGTAAACGAGTTGATATGGCTAAAGCACTTTTTGCCCATGTCTACTTTAAACTTTAATCACGGATTTCGCTTACCATTTCACAAGCATAATAAACACTACTGAAGGACGCAAATCTGTCTGTGATAGGTAACGGTGACCAATATAGCAATTTTCCCAATTAATTGGTTTGAAGGTCATTTACACATTTCTATTCGTTAATTTAAAATGTTGCGAGAGAAATTTGAGTGGAATATAAGTAGATATCTCTTGATATCTCTTTCAGTAGATAAAAAAAATTGGTATTGGTATTTCAATTAAGCTTTGATATCAACATCGGTTAATTTACGATATGGGCTTATGATGGTAGTCTGTTTATAAGATTAAATCGTTACCTTAAGTGTCACAAGACAGTATCTACCTCCAAAATCGAGAGTTAGTAACTTTATAACAATCTCCTCATCACAGGATATCCGAGGGTCAATTTCTTACATCATATTGACATGTGATAATCTGAAAGGCTCAGTCAACTTTTGGCAAGGCCTAATACGTTTTGCTTGACTGTCAAGTGTCAAATCGTCAAATTCCTTTTAAAGCATAGAATATATAGTATCCACCATTGATTTTCATTTCGCAACACACGTTGGATTCGTACACCTCGACGTGCACCACGATTAGAAGCATTAAAATGCAAAAACAACACACTGACCGCAGTGACCGGCATACATTTCTCACTACAGCTGTTTTCGGGGCTGAACGAGCGACCGAAAACAGACGGCGATAAAGAAAAAGCCTCCGGCCCGTAACTTAAAGGGGGTAGTTTCGAGGGAACAAAATTCAAATGCAAGGCGCGAACTATCAACAAACAACATTGAAATCGTAAATACGGACGTTTTAGGCAATTATAATATTGAAATTTTATACAATTAAGTAATATTTAAGAAAACAAAGCACTAGTGTCTAAACTTTAAAAATGCGACGATACGAGAAAGCAAAGTAACGGGCAACGAGAAGTAAAGAATTTTTTAAATGGCAAAAATTAACGGTAAGCCAAGGCTTAGCGCAATTTCACCGCCTTAAAAAAAGTGCCAAGTTTAGAAATAGATTGTGGGACAATAAAAAGATGGAAAATTATGAAATTAAGCTTATATTAAAGCTTGAAACCTACTTTATATTATTTTTAAAATCCATCCATGAGCAAATCCTCAAAAAATATGAAAATGACAACGAAAAAGGACCCACTCTCAAATTTTTTTCCCCTTAAAAAAAATGGCGGCCACAAACGGGGTGAAAATGGGTAAAAGAGCTATCCAAATGACGATTTGGCCGGCCATTTGGCTTGCCAAATGTTTGGATAGGGTTTGAACCAAATGAAAAGGGATTTGGAGTTACAGAATACCGATTAGTGTCATTTGGGGATGAACCGACCCCAAATCCAAATCATTTGGATTAGGAACGATCCAAATGTAGTTAGAGAATAGGGTCCCTGGCCTATAAGTGGTGGATGCGCAAAAGCAGTAGAAGGGTCGGTGCGGTGTCGAGATTCGAGTGTGTGCGTAGTGGGTGGAACTGATGACGCTTGAGGTAGCTGAGAACGTGCGAGTGGTTCATGCACCAAAGGAGTGGCAGGTTGTTTCGTGGGCCGTGTGGTACTGGGACAGGCAGTCGGTTCCAACGCCCTAGGGTCGGCAGGTGGATCCGCAGCCGGGCCCACATGAGGACTGGGAAAGATCGTGGCCAAAGAGGACCGAGTCAGCGGATGTAGCGGCTTCGGGACGTTGGCACTATTAAAGAGTATGACCTACTGCTATAAACTAAATAGACTCGGATAAAATGCAAGCATGTTGCTAAATGCTACTCTGTTTATTTTAGAAACGACTGATTAAATTGTTTACAATGCTCTAACAAAAAACCTTTCATTAGTATATTAAAAACATATTGTCTATTTATTTAATTGATAACTTTGCTGGTTTTTTAACACCCTCTCTCAAAGTATCTATTAAAACATTAACCAAAAATTATAACTTAATTTAGTCCAATTAATGAAACAAAACGTTGAGTTTTAACTCTATCTAAGGGTTTCGTTAACAAATCGGCTACCATTAGCTCAGTACTACAATAAACAAAGTTAAATATGTTATGTAAATCTTTAACAAAATAAAAACGAGCCGCGATGTGCTTCGTGCGTTGCGTAATCCCCTCATTTTGAACCATCTTCAAACAGCTCTGATTATCTTCATAGATTTTAGTTGAGACTTGTGGCTGCTTTAGATCTTCAAGTAAATGGTTGAGCCATAGTGCTTCTTGACAAGCTGTAGCTAGCGCAACGTACTCCGCTTCTGTTGAGGAAAGGGCTACATTCTCCTGTCCCAGCTAATAGTCGCTCCGTACCTTTGAAAGACAAACCCTGAATTTGACATCCGGTCATTTTGATCTCCGGCATAGTCTGCGTCAGCGTATCCAAGAATGTCATTCGAATGAATTTCATTATTTCACAATTACAATCTGTATTCTTGAGTTCCTTTTAAGTATCTCATGACGCGTTTCACCGCCATCCAATCAGCTGTACTGGGATTAGTTATTTTCCTGCTCAATATGGATATACTAATTGCGATATCCGGCCTTGTACATGTCGCTACGTATAAAAGGCAGTCAATGGCTTGACGATACCGATCCTTTTTAGGCATTGCAATATCTTCACGTTGCACTTCGTTCTTCAAGTATCCTGTATCCATAGGAGTTTTTTCTGGCTTAGCATTTTCCAACTAAAACGATTCAGAATTCGAGATATGTAACTTGATTGATGAATACTATAAATGCCGTTGCCGTAGCGTTCCACTTCTTTCCCAAGTAAAGTTTTGGTGGACCAAGGTCGCTGACAGTGAAGTTCTTAGCCAGACGTTCATGTACAGCTTGTATAAACTTGTCATCTCCGACAACGAGAACATCGTCAGCGTAGATAAATAGATAGTACCATACGTCTCCATTCTGCTTTGCATTCAGACATATATCCGCTTTCCCTCTCTGAAACCCGTCAGATGTGAGCAAATCGTTGAGACGTTCGTTCCAGACACGAGCTGACTGTTTAAGCCCGTAGAGGCTTCGGTGGAGCTTGCATACGAGATTTTCTTGACTTGCGAATCCCGGAGGTTGTTTCATATAAATTTCTTCATTCAATATGCCGTATAAAAAAGCAGTCTTGATGTCAAAATGGTGCGTTTTTAGGTTCTTGCGACCTGCCAGCGCAAGTAAAACGCGAAAAGTCGCCAGCTTTCCGACCGGATCGAAACCTTCGTCGTAGTTCGAGCCGTACTTCTGTGAAAACCCTTGTGCCACAAGACGAGCTCTGTACTTTGAGACATTCAAGCTTCGTTTAAAATACCCATTTACAGCCAATGGCCTGTTTATGTTTCGGTAGATCAGTTAAAGACCATGTGTTCAATTCTTCATGAGAGTGTAGTTCTTCTGCCATCGCCATCTGCCAGTCGACACGCTGAGGACTTGAGAGAGCTTCTTCGACAGTCCGAGGATCGTCTGGTACGTCTGCTTCACATTCATTACAGTTGCGAAACGCTCGGGTGGAACTCCTTTATTTGGCCGGGTTGATATTCTTCGTTCAACGAGCTCCTTGCCGGTGACTTCTGCATCGTCCATCCCTTTCGTTTCGTCAATGGTCCCCCGTCCAATCTGTAAGTATGACTCGTCTGCATCTACAGATTGATGTGAACATGGCGATTCCAAGAACTTTACGTCTCTGCTGACAATTACACGATCTGTCGATGCATCATGGAGCCTGTACGCTTTTGACCCTTCTTCGTAGCCGAGAAAAATTACCTTCTTAGCCTTGGCGTCTAGCTTGCGACGTTTCTCGTCAGGTATAAAAGCAAATGCCGGACATCCAAAGTGACGAATATGACGTAGGTTGGGAATTGTTCCGTACCAATATTCATACGGTGCCCTTTCGAGCGACTGACTTGGTAGCCTATTTTGCAAGTAACATGCAGTTCTTACAGCTTCGCCCCTGTCTGTTAGCATACTCCGTGCCATCTCGAGCAACGTTCTGTTTTTCCGCTCTGCGATTCCGTTTTGCTGCGGTGTGTACGGTGCCGTCAGTTCCCATTCAATACCCTCCTTGAGAAGGAACTCTTGTAGCTCGTGGTTAATATACTCTCCTTCTCTGTCCGAGCGAAATTTCTTCGGCTTCTTATTATATTTTGTCTCACAGAGCCGTACGAAATCGCGGATATGATCAGTGACTGCACTTTTATGCTTGAGCAGGGCAATAATACAGAATCTGCACCATCTTCTCCCAAAAACCGCCCCACCAAGCTGCTCTCTCAGCTATATACTTCCACTTTATTCTGCAGCTGGCGATATAGTTTTCAACCTCTGGGTTCCTTATGGCGCTGTAGGTTTCCTCCAAATCTTGGTCAATTCTTTTGAAGGTGCGAGCGTTATAGCTGTAGATTATTCGGGGAATACCTCGTCTGGCCACAAATTTTCTAAAAGCCAAGATGAATGTCTCTGCCGACATATTCAATACTAGCTCCAAGTGAAGAGCACGCGTTACCGCACACGTGAAGAGTGCCACGTACACCTTTTTTACGTCTTTTCCGTCCTTGACGTATAGTGGTCCCATAAAATCCATTCCAGTTGTCTGGAACGGTGGAGTTTCCGTGATACGATCCGCAGGCAATGGCGCGGTGATCGCGTTGCCGAGTTGGCTTCGGAATTTTTTGCAAATTATGCAATTCTTTACCCTACTCTGTAAGAAATAGAGGTGTAAGTCTACACCTTTTTAACTCTTTTTGATGGTGCTAAATTCAACACCATTTCCAGTGTTGGTTTACAACCCAAAGGGTGTTAAATCACACACTCTAAGAAAATGCATAACACTTTAAAGAGTGTCGCAGAACGCCTTTCAGAGTGTCGCGTAACACCTTTAAGAGTGTCGCGTAACGACTTTAAGAGTGTCGCGTAACACCTTTAAGACTGTCGCGTAACACCATTCAGAGTGTCGCGTAACACCTTTAAGAGTGTCGCGTAACGACTTTAAGAGTGTCGCGTAACACCATTCAGAGTGTCACGTAACACCATTCAGAGTGTCGCATAACACCATTCAGAGTGTCGCATAACACCATTCAGAGTGTCGCATAACACCATTCAGACTGTCGCATAACACCATTCAGAGTGTCGCATAACACCATTCAGACTGTCGCATAACACCTTTCAGAGTGTCGCATAACACCATTCAGTGTCGCATAACACCTTTCTCAGCGTCGCATAACACCTTTTAGAGTGTCGCATAACACCTTTTAGAGTGTCGCATAACACCTTTAAGAGTGTCGCATAACACCTTTAAGAGTGTCGCATAACACCTTTAATAGTCTCACTTAACACCTCTCGGAGTGTTGCATAACACATTTAAAAGTGTCGCTTAACACCTTTCAGAGTGTCGCTTAACACCCTTTTGAGTGGGAGTTTTTTAGTAGGATAGTAGTAGTAAAAATGCTATATTGACGGAGAAAATACTATGGATAGCTACATTTTGACCACTCATGAGGCATAATTGAAATATCGAATACTCGTATGGTTTTGCTGTTTAATTACTGTTTGAGCATTTGCTATTCCGCAGAATTATTAGCATTTAGTGATATATTCATAGCAAGGTTTCACCTTGAGAGAACTTATTCCCCTATAAGGAGGAAATTTCTCACGTGCAGAACTATACCCTTTTAAGTAAGGGTATTTCTGGGATGAAGTGTTTAACGTCTGCATATAAATATGACCATTTGATCAACTTAAAATGCAGTGTAAAACTGCATGAAAAATCGGTAAACATTCCCGTATTAGACCTTCTGAAAAAAGGCAGAAAGTTTCCGATTTCTACAAGTGCAATGGAAATTCAATTGGTTTTTGAGGCCATAATATTCAGGCAGTAGATTTAGACGTTCTTGTTAAATTTAATAATCTCTTTTCACTAAGAGTTTTTCAAGCACCAGAAACGCGTTTAACCTAATTTCAACAACAACATTATTTACAAAAACAGAACCCTTTTTGTACTCTAATTTTTCTATAAATAAAACATGTCAGAAAAGCAAGTGCCCCACATGTTGGCCTGTCAACACTAGACTAGAGGTCTAAAAATGGTCTCTACATGGTTTAAACTTAAACATCATACCAGTAAAAGTTTAAGTTTAGGTGTATTATGGTTTATTTTTTTTACAGAGCAAACGTCTCTATCCCGTTTATCAGTCCCTTTAGATATTCAGCGTTCATGGCGCTATTATTGATAATACTTCAATCCTAATTTTTCTAAGAATAAAAATACTAGCGTTGTGGTTTTAAAACCTAGAACCATCAGAGACCATTTGATTATTGCCATAAGAGAAGCAAACACCGCAGGACAGGGCTGCCATCGGAGGTAGTTTCCCTCACACCAAGAAGCACCGTTAGAGGCTGTGGTAGTAGGCCAGCCTTCCACGTGTAGTGACCGGGGTTCGTCTGGTGTTGCCTAATGCCAATATTAATGAATTTAGTCTATATTTATTCAAAACCAAGGAAATGAATATAAAAAAGTCATCAAAAGCTAAACTAAATATAGATGGCGCAACAAAGAAGGTTAATTTAATGTTAAGTGTACACGGCACCCACACTCTTCCTAAAAGGCCCAAAGTGCTGGGCTTCCTTTGAATAAAAAACTTTAGAAAACCCTAATAATAACAAAATTTATTCTGATCTAAATTGCTTGCGTCTGCTCATATAAATTTGAAATACAAACAAAACTTTCATTAAAAATCCATTAATATCTAAAGATATTACTATAAATTGTTTATTTACCCCGATTTAAATATCAGTTTATCCGTTTAAGCATCATTTTGCAATAATATCAAAGGATATGTTGTTGATTATGGCTTATTTCACCTTACTTTTATATTTAGATAAGCTAGAAAATCGTTAATCAAGGTATTCCCTTGCTACTCCGTCATTTTCGGAGGGCGTCTTTTGACGCTGTTTCCTACTTTGGGAAGGGCGAACTAGGTGCGGGAGGTCGGCCAAATGGTACATCCCAAGGTTGGTTTCCATTGTAAATTCTGTTCAATGAGAGGGAAAAAACATGACCATCTGAAGAAATATTTTCATTATTGGTAACTCTTTAACGTTAATTAACCAGAAACCTAACCTTGTAACTTCGCCAATATTATTAATTCAGGCCTGAGCGCGCTCTTATTTCGAGAATTTTTTGGGTACCTTTTAATTCGCCCAATGCCTACGCAAGGGGTACGCTTTAGAACCTAAATTTCCCACGAAATTTGAAACCCAGTAAAACTTGGCGTGAATATTCATATAGTAGACGATGGTCATTCTCTTTTTAAAGGGATGAGGGATGAGATTAGATAATAGAACATCAAGAATTATTAGAATATTAGGGAATCGTTGTAACTTTCAAATATAAAATAAGGAATTTAAGAATGAAAAAAACCTTTCTATTCGTTTAATTTTTCTAGTAAGTTTTATTTCATCTCATTAAGTGTGTCGCTTAACACTATTAAGAGTGTCGCCTAACACTATTAAGAGTGTCGCTTAACACTATTAAGAGTGTCGCTTAACACTATTAGGAGTGTCGCCTAACACTATTAGCAGTGCCGCCTAACACTATTAGCAGTGCCGCCTAACACTATTAGCAGTGCCGCCTAACACTATTAGGAGTGCCGCCTAACACTATTAGGAGTGTCGCCTAACACTATTAGGAGTGTCGCCTAACACTATTAGGAGTGTCGCCTAACACTATTAGGAGTGTCGCCTAACACTATTAGGAGTGTCGCCTAACACCGTTAAGAGTGTCGCCTAACACCGTTAAGAGTGTCGCCTAACACCGTTAAGAGTGTCGCCTAACACCGTTAAGAGTGTCGCCTAACACCGTTATGAGTGTCGCCTTCCACCGTTAAGAGTGTCGCCTAACACCGTTAAGAGTGCCGCCCAACACCGTTAAGAGTGTCGCCTAACACGTTTTAGCAGTGTTTTATAATGGTACAATACCGCCTGATTACCAATTTCTTAGTTATTTTATTTAAAGGAAAAATATGTTCTTTCGTGAATATCATCTTTAAATAAATGTTAGACAAATAATTTTTTACTCTAATATTCAAACATTAATGGAAATGAAAGATCTTATTTAAGTAACCAGCCATTTTATAAATTTCCATGTTTAATTTCAAAGGGTGTTTTTAAAGTGTTACTTTACACTGAATTTACACCTTAAATTGGCCACAATAACTCAAGGTTTTATAAAACTGTTTTTTGGGTGTTTTTACGGTGTAAAAAAAAGAGTATTCTAAATTTACACCCTTTTAACACATTTTTAACACTTCGATTTCTTAGAGTGTAGATTTTACTTTCTGGCGCGCGCTGATAATCTTCAGTTCGGTTAGAGTTCCGTTTACCCTGGCGTGCAGGATTTTCTCATGGTAATGATCCGCGATCAAGTTCGTCAGACGGTGTTTGTTCGGTAGTATCCAAGGATGCTTCTCCGCGTACGAAAAGCTTGCTTGTTGTAGGCGGCCGCCTACCCGTATTAGCTCCTCATTATAATTTTTGAGGCAATTACAATAGCAAATTTTTACATAATATTGGTAATGTAAATGATTTTGTTCATTTGTTAAGATAAATGGTGGCGTTTCTATCCGGTTGCAATGCACTAGTTCAAATTCTTCGAACGTTAACGGACTGAATTCGTCGAACACTATTTCTCTCTATAGGCGATTTTTATATACTTATATCCAAATCTTCGAAAGTTCCAGGTGGTCGATATTTCTCTACTTCGGCGTCTTTAAAAAAGACTGATTCTATTTGTCCCCAAAAGGTTTTTGGTATGAAAATTTTTACATAGTTAAAATTAAAATATCTTTCATTATGAAACTTATATTTAAAAACATGCATCAAATTTTTTATAGCGATATCTTGTAAAGACGTTACTTTAACGTCTTCTATTTTTTGTTTTTCTCTCGGAGATTCTATTATATTTTCTTCTTCCATTTCGGTCACAAGAGTGTGTCTCTTACTTTGATTCGCTGTATAAAATAACTATTTCCCTTTTACTAAATTTTCTAGTCCATTTGAAAAGTATAATGTACTCACCTTTTTATAGAAATATGTTTTCGCAAGTTGTTAGCAAAGTATTTTTTCGGTGCGATTGAGTCTCGTCCTTTAAGTCTGATCTTTTATACTAAATGCGTGTTGTCTTTTCTAGCTTTAAGTCAAAGAGATTTATTCTTTAATGTAAGGGCTGTCAATAGCTCTTTCTCATCTCATTACACTTAAACTGAGTCATATTACTTATTATCGTTACTGTGTGTGTATGGATTCAATAATATTAATTTTCATTAGTATATCTTTTATTTTTAAACCTTCAACCACATCTGCTTCTCTTTAGTTTTATCCAACTAGTTCAAGTGAAACCTTGGGTCAAGATTAAACTTAGTTATAAAAAATTTATAAAATTTTCCCATCGCCGATGAACGTCTTTATTTTTTCATCTTTATATCTGTACAGATAAAGTAATATTAAATTTCATCTTTTATTTTTCCAAGTCTTCAACCACATATTTTTCTCTTTAATTTTATCCAACTCGTTCATTTATAACCATAGGGCTAAATTTTGTTATCGACAATTTTTAACTAACTTGTCCTTTCGCCAATGAACGCCTTTATTTGCGTCATTAAGTCTGTATAGAAACAATAATATTAAATTTCATCTATTATTTCCTAAACCTTGAATGATATCTGTTTCTCTTAATTTTTTATCCAACTCGTTCAATTGTAAGCTTAGGGTTAAAATTAGTTATCGACAATTTTATAATTAACTTGTCCTATCGTCGACAAAGCCCCTTATTTATGTTATTAAATATATGAAAAATAGGGATTCTCTTCAACACAGCGCTGCCAATACCATTAAACGTATTCGCGACATCTTGTTTAGTCAATTTTCTTATATTAATATTTTCTAGCGCGGTGACCGTTAACATCCCTAAGTAACGGATAACATGTAGGCGTAAAGAAAACAGTCTCGATTGAAATTCGAGACGTCGTTAACAGATCCTTAATCAGTTAACATACGTCACATAAGCGAGCACTCTCTTATCTAAGTCTGGCGTCTCTAGATTACGTCACGACTAAAGACAAGTACAGACACGTCCTAAAAAACCCTTTAAACAATTAACAAAGACCTAATCAATTGGCGACCCCGTCTATCGAACAATAAACGAAGTCAAATCAACCCACCCGGATAAAAAAAACCGACTTTCCCCACGCTAGACTCACGCGTGAATCCTCGCGCAAGAAGGCTTGCGGGCTCATTTAAATATCCTATTTACCACTCCATAATTCGGGTGGTTACCTACTCCTGAGTAACATAATCCCAAAACTGGTGGTAAAACCACTTCAGCCAAACCAACCTTCCAGTTTGATACGAGTTTAGTAGGTTGCGGCAACTTCACCTTAAAAGATGATTGGTTTTTCTCGGAGAAGTCGTCCATGGATGCATTACTAGGCAAAGTGACGTAAAACGAGTCTTCCATAACTAAGAGATTTGAAGAATACTGAGTCAAAATGGTGAAAGGGTGAAGGTTTTATAGTCAGAAAGAAATATCAACCCCGGGAGGTGGGCTCGGAAACACGACACTTGTTTACTTTGTTGTCGTGGTTGTTCACTTTATACTTAAATTACAGGTTTAACTACTAGTAGCAACATGCTAAAACTATGGTTTCAGCTTTCCTGGGACAAATATTTATTCGATTATCTAAAACATCGAACCGCAAGACCATTATCTCGAAAAAATTCTCAACAATTCTTCGAGCTCTTGAGAGCCGGTAATTTAATATTCCTCTTTCGTTGTCAAGAGTTGCTTGAGAGTATGGTTTTATGAAGTTGTCCAAAAGTTAAAACGCTTCGTCTCCGACGGAAAAGAACGGGGCGGAAATGTTGGAACTTTGTTAGGACTCGGGATCAGGAAGATGTAACGAACGAGTTCACCAAAAGTTTCTTCTAAAACGTTGTTTCTCGTATGACGCCGATATTTGACCATTTTCTCCGACATCCGCCATCATAAACTCATAGTTGGAATTGACAACTGCTAGCAGTACAATGTTATGAGTGCCCTTGTAGTTAAAATACCGAGAGCATATTCCTGCTGGTTTTCGGATGGTAACATGTTTTCCATCTATGGCCCCAACGCAATGAGGAAAATTCCATGTACGTTCGAATTCATTAGCCACTTTCCTCTATTCGGATTCGTGTTCTGGAAACTGACATATGTAATATTTTAATTATCAAGTAAAGTGCCATCCTCCATAATAACAAAGAAGTTATGTGTTTAGTTTTAGCATAAGTATATTTATTGGGCTCGTTCTTGAGGTTAAATACTATCTTTACCATCCTTGAATAATTGTTGTTACTAAAACAAATATAGTCATTAAGTTCTTGATCACTATTATATTCTAGAGTAGCGAGGGTAAAAGCTTTGAGATGAATATCACGGCAAGCTCCACGAAAAAGACTGCCAAAAAAGAAAGTCTGCAGATATGGGAACGGATGATATGATAGCCGTTGCATTAAACAACCTGAGTAAAGACGATGATGAATTTACAGCTGTTGGGAGGGGGTATTCTGAAAAGCTTAAAAAGCTGACTCGCATTCAAAGAATTTACGCCGAAAACCTTATTGGACAGGTCTTCATGGAGGCCGATTTAGAAAACCTTCCGAGAACATCCAAATTAATTATTTTCCCGAATACCGCGACATATTTTCTCATTCGTCTTTCACGGCAAGTGAATCGAGTAGTTCTAACTATAATGAGCCGCTCTTGGAGTTTTTAAAGGACCTTTAAAAGAGAAGACGTGTCATAGGTGTTTATTTGCATATCAAAACGATATAAAATGTGTTTACCAACATATATAAATACGTACATGTAATAAATCCATTAAAATATAAGTGAAGCATGCATTATTAATGGTTGTCATTTACTTCTAAAGGGAGAGTGAAATGAAAAATCAAGAGATGTTTAACCGATTCTTCTACTAATTATATGACCAATTCTGCATAGTGGCACATCCAGGAAATATTTTCCAATTATTTTAAAATTCAAATTAGGTTGGGAATATATGAATAATTTGAACTAGAACGATGTTTACTTAGGAATTAATCATAAACTAAACTTTTGCGGATCTGTATAATAACGTTCTTTACAGGTTTAATGAACTGAGGTTCGTAGATTATTTTTATGCCACTAAACCAACACTTCTAAAATCTTCCCTACAAGTACTGATATACACCATTCAGTAATTGAGATTGTGCATAGAGAAGAAACAAACCCCTTTATCAAATATATAACAGGTGATAAAAGTTCCCCCAAAGCCAAAACTGGAGTTCGTAAGGAAAGTCACCTTGTATGGGATCCATTGGACCCGCACTTTTCTTTAAGGCTGGTACTGACTCCCTTCCCAGTGGGTCTTCCTCTCTGACAAGCACTAGCAATTGTGCCTTCATATTTTATAAGCAAGATGAGTAATTTATGTGACGAAGTGTGTCAATTCCGAATATGATTCAAATTAGTATCGACAACTTAACTGCCACAAGTGTTTATGTATGTCCACTTGACCTTCGAGCATTGGAATATCATCATTCACAGTCCTTCCTCGTAACTTTAACTACTGACAGCATCAATCTAACCAATCTCTTTTAACATTTTTCATCATACGTACCTCTATGTACTTAGCCAGTCCTACAATGATAGCTTCGCAAGTATCAATTATTATCTTTGATAACGTTTGTGGAGCGATACGCATCGAAAATTTTAAATCCACGAAACTTCGACCACTTCGCAAGTATCTAAGCGTAAGGACTACCCTTGTCTCAGGAGGAATTGCCTCCCTCATTACCGTGTCTTTATTGACAATTAATTGCGACACTTTGCTTAAAAGCATACGAAAGTGCTTCCGTCCATTCGAAGGTAATTCTCATAGTCAATTGGTGATGAACTCCGAATCTCACGAAGTAGGGTCATGTCCGTATATAAATTCCTTTTCAAAAACCTATCTTTAGCAGAAATACAGATACGACGCTTAGTTGTTTTTTAAATATTATTGCAAGAACCAATGCCCACAATGCTTTCTTTCTGGACATGTTTGCGAGAAGACAACACTACTTAAAAGAAATGTTATATGTAATGGTTGGAAAATAAAATAGTACCCCGGATAGGTACTCAAAATGAAGCATTTTATTTTGACTAAAATATATTCAATATAATTGAATAAATCATTTGGAATTTAGATAATATTATTAAATAAATCATTTGGAATTTAGATAATATTATTAATTAAATCATTTTGAATTTAGATAATATTATTAAATAAATCATTTGAATTTAGTCAGTATATTTGTCCAATAATATTTTGAGGTTTTTTCTAAATATTGGGAAATCAACATCATGATGGATTTTGATTTGCGCAATTAGCGAAAAGTCTTGGGGATAATCTACATGGTGATGAATTTTATACATTTTCATTTTGAGCAAAGCATTGAGCGTGTAAAGGCCGCTTAAGGAACAACGGCGTATCGCATATTATAGTCTGGAATATTTGATCCAGCGGCGACCTATGTGTTTATAACTATATTTACTAAATTGACATAATGAGATTTTTGTCCATTTAATACAGATTTTTTTAACAATTAACCGAAAATTATATGAAAGGCGATAAAAAAAATTTAAACATTATAAATGAGCTTAGGGTAACGATCGTAAAACGTTTTTTAAAAATGTATTACGCGCGATTTATTATCTTTAAACAAGGATAGTAAATCTCGAATATATTCTACGTTTTCTCGAATGATTTCCACGAAAGACTTATAGGGAGATTGTATAGTTGGATTGGTATTGTTTCGTGTTAAGTTCCTCGAGCAAGAGGTTGTATTTTAATAAAAGGGAACGTTTTGAAGTTAAAAACAATTTTATAGTGCTATAAAAGGTATGCATGCCCTTATTGGATTTATCCAAGTTTTCCACAAACTTAATGTTTCATCCTTAACAATAATAACTTGAGATTCGATGTACTTGGATGCGAAGTCGAGTAGTCGACTTCGTCGGCGGGACCTTTCAGAGCGACACGCTAGTATTATGTGTTATTTGACATTTTGAGTTTCAATTCATCCAAGCACAGATATTTTTTTAAAGATTCTTCGATTTCAACAAAGGACTCTTGGTACATTGAAATCTAAATTAGAGAGAAAGGATAAAAGAAACGAAGTAAAAAATGAGCAAATGACAATCTAGAAAAGTTAAATAAAAAGCCTTTTTACCAAAGTTGAAATTTCCTTTGTAAATGATTGGAACTGATTGTACTTTAAAGCGAAAGATTGCGTGTTTTTCAACATTGATTCGTCAATTTTAACGTAAACGCCATACTTTTTCCACATCTCTAAAACAAGATCAAATGTAGATTTTTTAGTCAATAATTCAAATGATCTTTCGTTAAGCGGGAACAGAATTTTGGCCTGGAAGGATTATTCGAAATTATGAAATTCTTGGCAAAATTATTTACCACGGCAATTTTCGTTTCTCAATGATTAACTCGATCCCTCGTGCCGCAAATGCAATTTTTGGGACAAGTAATAAGGACTACAACGAAATTATTAATGTAACCCAGAGATACAGACTCCTCATGACAAAGGATGCCTTCCTCTTGATCCTCTCTTTCGACGAATGGTTGAATATGTTTGTCCATTCTGACGGTCATGGGGTCGACACCTTTATTGGCTGGTGTCTCTACTTCCAATATTTCTTTTTCTTTAATGAAGCTTTTCGTTTCAGTGAGGACTGAAATGGAAATTTAAAAAAAATTCATTAAATTATTTGGGAGATCAATATTAAACAATTTAGACTCACTTCTTATGGCTTTCGATAAAGAATATTTTTGGGATGTATCGAAGCTTGGTTTTTGCAAAGTCTTGTCTGTATGTATGAATTTTATCAAATCTGCGCATTTTTGACGCAATTCGCGTAAATTTGAATACGGCTGCATGTTCAAAATAAGGTGTGGTTCTTCGGTTCCGGTAAATTGAAGTAAACGTTTTACCTCATATTGTCTGATTGGTGTTAATGATTAAAAATTAATAACAAGTTGGGAAAACCAAAATATTACCTCTCCGTGTCGAGAAGATTATATAAACTTAAGTATCCAATGAAAACGTCGACCATTTTGCCCTCATTCTCTCCCGCGCTTTGCGATCCCGCATTTCATCCTTACTCTCAACATTATCTTCCTCCATTTTACATACAAAAATCAAATACTCACAAAAAGAAGCGGCAAAAACCTGCTGGCTCTTCACAACCACTTAATTTGACTTGATATCCAATTTCCAACAACAATAATATACCGGTAGTTTAATTGACAACCTACTAGCATCGAAATTCTCATAAAGAATGGCTCCCGCGGATAAAAAAGGGCAATTTTCAACTAGGTGGGCGTTATCTCATTAGATTTGAAAAATGTCATTTGTTTTTTTTACCAATGCCTAACCGTTTGGATTTTTTAAAGCAATCTTAGGCACCAAAAAATATTTTTTGATACAAAATAAATGTTTTATATTCTTATTAAGAATAAAACAAGAGGATAAAAAAGGTCTGTCCTCTCGTAATTTTTTAAGCTTTTATCATGATTACTCTATACAACAGTAACAAGGAGTATAAACCCATTAGTGGAAGCAGTATTTTTTTCCGAAACAATCTCGCTTATGTATATCCTCTCTAGACTTCGCTAAAAACGTATTACTCCTACGTAAAATATTAATAGACAGGCAAGGATTCATACCATTAAAGAAGGAGCGCAATATTATCCATATTTTCATTTCATATACAGAGATAAGAAATTATTATGTTTCTGAGAGGAGCTTCCCATTTTTGTTGTTGTTTTGAAAAACATAACGCAATGCACGGGCCTTGATAGATATAGGAGGCAATGAATGAAATGTATCACAATGCTCGCGCCTTGATAGATATAGGAGGCAATTATTGAAATATATCACAATGCACGGGCCTTGGTAGATATAGGTGGCAATGAAGGAAATATATCACATGCACGGGCCTTGGTAGATATAGGAGGCAATGATAATCTATCTCTTTGCACGAGAGGTTTATCTTTGATATTTAAATAAATATAATTATTTTTAATTATTTTAATCTTCAATAATTAACATTAATAATAGTTAAATCGTTTAAAATACAGTTATACCTATTATCATCTCAAACTTTGCTAATATTGACGTTTAAAGTGAAGGGTCCCCCTCTTGCCCGCTTCCTTCAAATTTTGGGGTATATATAAGATTCGTTTCCATTATGATAGTAAGGAAAAAGCGCAATTGCGAAAACCTTTGGTGGCGATCCCACCTTAGGGAGGCTAGACGTTTCTCGTAACCCTAGCTGATCGCCGCGTATATCCTAAAACCGAACGATGATAATGGAGTAGAAGCCAATGATACAGATTGGTGTCTATGTGGTATAGACGGAAGACCAGTGGATGGTGGTATTAGAAGCCAGTGTAAGTGCAGACTGGTGTCAATGTGGGATTGACAAAGAACAGAAGATGGTGGTGATTGGAAGCCAGTATGTACAGACTGGTGTCCAAGTCGAATGGACGAAGACCAGAAGATGGTGGTGATTAGAAGCCAGTAAGAACAGACTGGTGTCCGTGTGGGATGGACAAAGACCAGAAGATGGTGGTGATTAGAAGCCAGTAAGAACAGACTGGTGTCCGTGTGGGATGGACAAAGACCAGAAGATGGTGGTGTGAGAACTCAAGTAGAAAGCCATTTCCGTGACTGTGAAAGCAGTTCGGAAATGGCGAACACGTTTGCTCCGATACGCAAACTGCGAACGCGGTCACGTGGGTGTAACAACGGACAGACAGACAGACAGACACACAGACAGACAGACAGACACACAGACACGGCCGTTACAGAACCTCTCCTGGACTACGTCACACGGAGAGGTAAAAACACGTTAAACTTGGACGCGAAAAAACTAAATTTATACTAGTCTTTACATTAGTTTTGGGCCCGTCTCTGATCCAACGTGCCCCTTTGAAGTGGATGTTTCAATAAACATTAGTTTTGGGTCCGTCACTGTCTCAACGTGCCCCTTTGAAGTAGATGTTTTACTAAAAGAGACGAAATCTTCAATGCTGGTTATTTTTGGAGTTGATGCCTCACTTCCTGAAAATTAAATTAAATTGAAACCCCTAATTGTCCAAACAAAGTTTGTTTGGACAATTAATATTTGGAATTTTGTTTGATTAACAAACATAATTCAAAATATTAAAATTGTAACAGAACATTTGTGGCTGACGAGAGGGGGAAGCGGTGATTTTCCATTTACGAGATATTTATTCAATTCCTCTAAATATGGGGGCTGGAAATAAACACTGTTCATATTGTTGAGTACCATTTTACAACGTCCAAGGTTTTTTTCAAAACTGTCATATTGACTGGGCAATATCATACTCAAAATTTCGAGCCGTAAGAGAGCTCACTGGACACTTGTCGTATGAGAAATATTTATTATTTCTGGCCCTGATACTACTAGGCGCCATCTTGGAAAATGACTGGTAGAAATACTAAATGTATTTCAAACATATACATCTTTTCGAAATTCCTAGATTGAGTAGATGATTTTCATTTTTAACTAAGCGTATAAAATTGAATAAAAATAAAGAATGAGGAAGCGATGAGGATGTTAGAGGACTAGGTTAGGTCTTATGTTTTTTTATTATGTACCAACATACAAATTTTGAACCAATATAAGAACTAACCTAAGATACAGTTGAAGGTATCACAGTTACATTGACTTTACTTTTTGTCTTGCATTTCTTTAAGGAAACGCTTTTCGAACTAGAATATCATCTAAGTAACTATGTTACCTTCATCTAGCTTAAAACTTAAATCAAAACTATTTTGCCTCTTGTTTGCGGAAAGTAACCCAGTTACTTTCAAGTTAATTTTTCACCAAAAAGAGAGAATTCTTTAGTTAAGTCTTATGAAACTTAAAGGTATCATAGTTACTTTGACGTTACTTAATGTCATTTGAGTCTTTAGGTAATACGTTGGCAATAGTATTACCTATGTTTCGAGGAAAATAAGTTTTAAATAAATAGGGTGGGGGAAAATAGAGTCGGATCTCTGATTTCAAAAGAGTGAGAAAACTGATGGGGAGATTGATCCAGTAGGAAGCAGAGTCCACATAGGGAATTAAGTATAATTTTCGGGTTATGTAACGCACAAAGCAATTGCTTTAGATGTAGACACGCCCAGTATCGGATGAATTGTAAATTGTTTATAAAGGATTGGCATTTCCGTTATCTACTCATTATACAATTTGGCTCCACACAGGAGGGTCAAGATGTCATGTTTAACAATCGAGGCCGTAAAGGGCATTTTGGTTGAGAATTACAAGAAGCCTTTACCCGTCAGCAAATATTTTAGCGCTTCTGAACTAATTGACGGTTTAGTCTATGTTTTTGGTGAGAAGTTTCATACAAGCAAAGAATGCTCCTTAATATTATTTCTAAGTAGAGATAAAGTTGATAAAAAGTATTGTAAAATAGATAGAAATTGCATTTTTTGGAAAGACATTTTCAAGAAAACCATTTCCCCAGAAAAAGAATTTTTTTGTGAAAATCAGTGAGTGCTATTTATTGTCATTTTTTTATGAGTTTTAAAAGTATTTAATATATGATTTATCAAAAGAAGTTGCGGTTTAAAGCTATTTTCGACTTGGCAAAAAAATTTCCCTTCCTTTTTTTCCTTAAACGAAGAACAAGAACTCCAACGAAAAGCATTTATCAACACTATCGTAGCCCTAATTGTCAAGCTTCTTCGTAAGTATTTTAAGTTTAAAACAAGTTGGAAAAACCAAAATATTACCTCTCCGAGTCCAGAGGAGGACTACTACTACAAACTTATTAACCTTATTTCTCTTTTTGAAGTAAAAATTTACGAATTATTAAAGCAGTATTCCAAGCATAGCGAATATACAATAAATCAGACGACATTTACATCCAATAAAGATATGTCTTGGAAGGATTCTCAGCTGATGAGGATTCAAGTATCCGATCCAGTAGCGAGGTACTATGGTCTCAAGCGAGGCGAAGTAGACAGAATTGTTGGGGCCAGTGAAACGGCTGGCAAATATATAACTTATAGAATCGTAGTGTAATATATTTTCTTTGAGAAAGTCAATAAAAAGGTTAATATACGTTGGCTGATTCAACGTAACAGCAACTTGTGTGATGACTTATTGCTCTTATTGTTACTTACAAAGGTAGGGTTTGGTTCAATTTAGTTCAATGGAAGGAGAATCATGTTAGATTTATTATTTATATTAAACATACTTATATTTGACAATTATATATTCTCGTACCAGCTTGACTAGAGGCCCGTTATTAACTACAATCTACACGTGGTGGCACCATGGTAATTCGACTTATATTATCATTATTATTGTTTAAATGGAAGAAAGTTATAGAGAAATATGCGAAGGTTAGGTTAAGGAGTTAAAAATTAATATTTCTAAATTTAATATAAAAAGGTTACTCTTCTTTTGTTGTTAACTATGTCTTTGAAAATTGACAGACAATTTATGGAAGATTATTAGTTAGTTAGGGTGCACTCACGGTCGGTTATAGTTAATGGAAGTTATATCTTAATAGGAGAAATGTTATTTCCTTGTAGTTTGATTTTAAAGTTATTTAATTAACGAGTTATCAGACTTGAAGTTATTAAGAAACTCCCCCCACCGAAAAATATCAGGAAAGTTCAGAGATTTTTAGGGATGGCAGGATGACAAAATAGGTTTATTAATCAATATTCGTGAATAGTAGCTCCTTTTAATAAAAAAAAGAAAAAACCAGAAATTCAATTGGGATACCGAACAGCAGAAAGCGTTCGAAAGGATCAAGGAAGAAATTTGTAAGGCTCCGCCTTTAGCTTCTTTTAGAAGGGATTCCCCGCGCATTTTAACTAAAGATGTTACTGATGCAGGGTTAGGTGTCCTTATATCCCAAATTCAAGATAATATAGAAGTCTCTATAGCTTATGCTAGCACAGAACTTAAAGATGCTGAAACAAGGCACTCCATTAGTGAGAAAGAGTGTTTAGCCATTTGTTGGGTAGTTAAGAAGTTTAGGTCCTTTCTAGAAGGTCGGAAACTCACTGTCTTTACTGACCATCAAGCTTTACAATGGTTATTCAATATCAGGGAACCAAACTCTCGTCTAGTAAAATGGGCAATGTACCTTCAAACTTTTGATTTTACGATTAAGCACAAGAAAGGAGTAGGGAATGTAGTAGCTAACGCTTTGTCGAGGGCCCTGATAAACGTCTTGAGCATAAACTTTAGCTCCTCTACTTCAAATTCTGCTAGTATCCAGGATGCAACTAGTAGTAGTACAAGTTTATATTCTACCGGTAGTAGTTCATCAACTTCCTCTAGTGATTCTGTTGAAGGTCAAAAACCGTCAAATACGTCCTCCAGGTCCTAGAGCCTTATATTCAGTATTTACATTGGAAGATGTGAGACAATCTCCTATAATATCTTCCTTAGAAGATCCTAACCCAGTTAGGCATAAACTGTTCGAACTTAAAAACAACCTTCTGTATAGAAGAACATACAGGAATTTTTCTGAAAAAAATTATTTACCTCCCCGCTTAAGGCTAGAAGCCATGCGGCTATTGCATGAACACCCTTTGTCAGCTCACAGGGGCAATGATAAGATTCTAAGTAAAGTTACATTTAGATATTAGTGACCAACCATAGTTAGAGATGTCAAGGACTATGTTAGAGGATGCATTTTATGCCAATTATTTAAGGCCAGGAAAAGGAAAACGCCAGGGCTAATGCAACCCTCTGAGATGACAAGTCCTTTGGACCAAATTAGTGTCAATATAATGGGTCCTTTTCCCCAAAGTAGACACCGCTATAAGTATTTAATAGTCTTTGTCGACTATATGACAAAATTCGTGGAATTGATTCCACTAAAGACTATTACAGCCAACACTTGCGTCCAGGCTTTAAAGTCTATTATTACTAGGTGGGGAGCTCCTAAAGCTATTCTTAGTGATAGAGGGGTACAATTTACTTCGAAATTTTGGTTGCAAACGTGCAGAGCTTTTAGAATTACACCAAAGTTTACCACCCCCTACAACCCTAAGGGAAATCCCACCGAACCAATAAATGGAGTAATAGGCGAATTTCTATCATTCTATGTAGGGAATCACCATGACAGATGGGATGAATCCCTAGATCTTCAATTTGCTATAAATTCTGCACCCCATGAAACTACGGACAGATCCCCTTTCTTTTTGAATTTAGGGCGGGAGCCAGGTCTCCCTTGGGATTTAGAAATTGAAGAACCCATTCAGGACCCTGATGACCCTGGTCGTACTAAAGCTTTAAAGGTTCTTAAGGAACAAATATAATTCAGTAATGAATTATCTAAATTAGCTAAGGCTCATCTAAAGAAAGACTATGACCTCCGCCTTGACCCTCTAGAATTTGAGGTAGGAACATAAGTATGGATGGAAACCCTTCCTTTGTCAAGTTCGACAGGTCAAATTATGAGGAAACTCATTCCTAAATGGGCAGGTCCCTTTAAAATAATCGCCAAACATTTTCCTGTAGTCTACGAGTTAGAAGATGCTAACTCAGGACAGAATGTAGGAAAAGTTAACTTAGAGCATCTGAAACTCTACTGGACAAATGTAGCTGTCTTGGACAATGCCGGAAATGCCCCCACTTCTCAGTCCGAAGTTGCAGATGATCCTGAGCCAAGTACTTCAATGGACGGTGGTACCGCGGACCACACTCCTGCGGAGACTTCCCAACCATCATCTGATACCTCGACATCAACTACTCTGGACGATCGAGCTGCAGATCAACAGATCATCCCTGCTGTTCCAGAAGTGACTCGTCAACCAACTGACTCTGATAGTGAACCGGGCATGGCCCTATTTGAAGACCCTCCTCTCCTACTCCATACCAACCATGATATGCGAGCTTTCCAGCTCACACATCCATCTAACGACAGTCCGCCTTCTGCGGCAGGGGAGGATTTCCCGTCTGATCAAGACAAATCAGTCGCGGAAACTGAGCTACACAAATCAATTTCTAGTTTTACGGAAGAGATTTTAACACCTGAACAGAATTCTAGTTTTACGGAAGAGATATTAACACCTGAACAGAATTCTAGTTTTACGGAAGGGATATTAACCCCTGAACAGCTTTCTCAATCGCAATTCCAATCGCTGCGTGCGTCTGAAAGTTCTTCGACCACGTTATCGGAGTCCATGAGAACTCCTCGATTAAATAGGGCTACCTTACCCGATGCTTATTTAGAGCCTTTTCGATTGGGATGGCGAAGAGAAATTTGCAAAAGGGCAACGGTTAGGCCAGGAGGCAATGAAGTCGATATTTACTATCGCCCTCCAGACAATAAAAGATTAAGGTCGCCTTAATAGGTCCAAGTTTACCTCCAGAATAATAACATAAAAAATCTAACCCGGGAACACTTCTCGTTTGCCCGAGAGCCAATCTCAACTTTTCCTTGGGTATTTATTTCCCAAGCCAATAAGCGACTTTAGTAATAATATATCATTATAGGTGGCGAGGTATTTTGAATTGCCAAAGGAAATCCAACAAAAAGAGTGTAGGAAGTCAAAACCGACAAGCTTGACTGAAAAATCAATTAAAATACTGGAGGAGTATTGTCCAGCGGACGAACAAAGTCAAGAACGATGTCGAAATTGTGACGATATTGGCCATAAAGCCCGCGATTGCTATATGCCAAATCGTTTTGTAAATTCCAAAAATTCGTGCCCTCAATGTTACTCGCAGGGCATTCAGCAGAAATTTGTCCTTTTTCGGATGAAGAATCATTGGTTATAGAAGTTCCTCAGGAAGAATTGAAAGAACTGATCAATCCTATTGGGATTTGCCCCTATGAGTGTACATTCTCCTCTTTCCTGTCAAGAATTAACTTTCGGGTTTAACCCAGAAACAGAAGTAGTCTCTCAAACTGGCACAGCCTTTGACCCTTTTTCGTTATCTCCATACCTGCTTCAAGCTACTCACCAACCTAGTGTACCTGTACCTATAACGGGCTACAGAAAACTTAGGGCGCTAGTTCTTGCCAATCCTGATCCAATTAAGGCCAACTCCATTCAAATAAATGAATCGCCTACTCATCCCCCACACCCTTCTTCGCGTAAATGGCAACCTTTGGAGCAGACCCTTGATATGGATAAAGAGAATTGGGAACGTTTCGGGTCAATGGGTTGGGTTTCTAAAAGGAACTTCCAGAAAATGTTAGTCCCATCCACGATTCCTGACGCGAAGCACCCATTAATTTGGAACACGGTAATTTGTTGGACTGTCCCGGAAAAAGAAGCAAGGACGCTGAGCAAAGTTCCTAAAGAGGGGCATGTAACATGGCTGCCAGATTCCTTGGAGTTTCTTCTCCTTGGATCTGGCAGGGCCTATAGCCTCCATGTTACATGCTCCTCCTCCTTCTCTAGTTTAGTAAGAAAAAACATATAGAATTTTTGAGTCAGTTCGGATACAACCTAGTACCGAGCGGGACGATATACTTTTTCTTTAAGCCTCGTAAGACGGAGGTTATTGTACGGTAGTACGGGTTTACTCCTTTGTTAAAATCTCCGTTGAAGAATAAAAGAATTAACTGATTTTGGATTTACACCGTAAGTTGTCTTTATTATTCAATACTTTTATGGCCCTCGGGAGAAGCTCCCTTTTTAGCTAAATATCTTATTGAGGGTTAAAATATGTTTCGGGAATATACGGATTATTTGCTTTGGCGTATCTATGATTTATCATACAAACACCACCTCGAATTCCTTTCTCAATAAAAAGGTGCATGTCGGGGTCTAGAAACTCCATTTTAACTTTATTCATGTGTAGAGCAGCTTCCTAAGCTTGTAAATAAGTGACCAGGGTCTAAACCATAATATTCCATACACATACCTCTAAAAGTTTCGAACCGAGTACCGCGCGGTAAATCTGTTGGGCCTCGGTAGGTAACGTTGGAGAACAAAGAAGAAGAAGAAAATGTACGTAACAAAAACGCGATTAAACCGAATTTAAATTGTCACGTCAACGATGAGTATTTTGGCGTCCACCTCGTTTTTTTACACCTTTATATATTGTTATCATTTCAGGAATTTAAGAGTCATTGAATCTTTCGTGTGTGTAATTTGCCAGGATTTTATCCAGTAACGCTCACGTTATGCCTATCATTTTAGTCCATTGCCTAGTTTTTTCACCTTTGTACATTGTTCAGATACTTACGGAAATAGCTCGATATGTGGTATATTTATGAATAAAGATCCGGTATCTTTGACATGTAGACACACATTTGCCAAACTGGTCTCGAAGAACAACAACAATTCACATGCGCAATATCCCATAATTTTGTGACCGATTCGGTAAGTCTAACATGTGGCAACACTTTTTGCCAAAGTTGTCTTAAGCGACAATTACAATTGAAAGTAGAAGAAGAGGAAAAAAAAAAATTATGCGTCCATTGCATACAAGTTCCACCCTTCAGGTATTTATGGAAAAAGTGAAGGAATCTTTCATCTGTGTAATTTGCCAGGAATTTATCTCGGATCCAGTAACGCTAAATTGCAGGCACATGTTCTGCCTAAAGTTGATAAAGAGTATTGTAAAATAAACAGAAATTTAATTTTTTGGAAAGACATTTTCCAGAAAACTATTTCCCCACTAAAAGACTTTTTTCGTAAAAATCAACGAGTGCTATTTATTGTCATTTTTTATGAATTTTTAAAGTATTTAATATATGATTTATCAAAGGAAGTTGCGGTTTAAAGCCATTTCCGACTTCGCAAAAAAATTTGCCATCCTTGTTTCCATAAACGAAGAACAAGAACTACAACGGAAATCATTTATCTACACTATCGTAGCCCTAATTGTCAAGCTTCTTCGTAAGTATTTTAAGTTTTTTAAAAAAAATAACGCAACAAGTATATATATAGCTAACTACACTAAAATTATAGAAGGGATCAAGGGAGTCGGTTTTAATCTTCACGACCATTTACCCGAAAGCGTGGTTCGGTGTTTCGAAAACACTTTCAAAAAAGAGTCATTATGGACCAAGCCCTTGTGTCTGCCTTCAAATTATTTAAAAATGTTCCCACATTGCGGAGATTCAACTTATTTGGAACCACGTTTTGGCGTCCAAGGTTAGATGCTATATTAATTTCAGGGTTCGCAAAGGCGGTGGAATTTTTACCTGAAAGATGGACCTTATAGGTGGCATGACTAAAATACAGGTGTAACAGAACTTATTTGACGTTCGGTAAATAATGTTTGGACGCTTGAGAATTGGATGTTGAGAAATGCTCTGAAAATAATATTGTGGGAATAATATTTCGACGGCAAATTCATGAGGATGGTTGAGAAGACATATTGTTCAATTCAAAGTGGATGAGAATGGTTTGAATTATAATAATAATATACATACAGGTTAAATTATTCGCAAGTTCTTATGACATGAAATCTATTTTACGACGTGGATAATTTTAACGTATTTCCCGCTTACTCGGCTTTACTCTGCAAGTTTTCTTATTCCCAGCACATTTTAAACGTGATAACTATCCCTTTAAACTTTACTTAAGAATTTGGTTTTTTGAAAATTATGGCTGTTTTTGGAACATAGAGCAAAAAAGAGACAGAGGCCCTACAAACGATAAAAAACACAGCGTTTGCAATTGTGTCGTGTTTCAGCGTATGAAGGTTGCTCTATATATTTTTTAGCGTAGAGTAGAGCAGTTTCAATGATCATCGGAAAACAATCAGACTCAATAGCCCATACATTTCCTGCTATAATAGAGTCGGTATGCGCCTTGGTTTGTGACATTGAGAATTTAATATCTCAATTTTACTATCGTTAATTTGGCAAAAAACTAAATTGAGTCTGCTTCCATTATTAACCTTGACTATTTGCCCTAAAATAATTTGATATTATTCTTTTGTAGTTTAAAGTTTACGTTTCATAATCTATATGGATAGAGGGACACTTAGATTTACACAATAATCTAGATTTACACAATAATCTAAGACGCCTTGGATTTTTTACTTGAAATGAGAAATTTAACGGGCGCCCATGTATAGAGTTAAATACCATTTTCTTCTTCAAGGTTGTTCGGATAGAAATTTTATTTTATTTATGTATTTTTCGCATATGAGGTTTTACTGAAATTATATCATGAATATTTAGAAAAGAATTCATCTTGAATATTTAGGAGAATTTTAACTTGAATATTTAGAATAAAAAATCCATCTTCAATCTTTAGTATTTACAGAGTAGGAAAAAAAAAACAACCGGCGTTGCCCATCGAGATGTATTATTACATTTCAGGCCGCCATTTTTAACGAAGGTGGAAAATCGAGCTTCAAAAGACATGAAGTCAGTCTTACGGAAATTGGGAACCAGTGTTTTAAATGTTATAGATTCCCCAGTAGCAAAATCGACGTTGGGCCAACGGAGTCGGTTCGAGGTCCAACCAACACTGACATAAAAGCGTCGGTAAACTTTCATTTCGACTGTCGAAATGTCCTATCCGTTTAAGCGTTGGCCCGACTTCCGGCCGTAGAAATTTTGCCAGCACTTTAACCGACTCTAAAAAGTAAGCGTGTCCAGCTCTTACATTATCAAACAAGAAGTCGGCTTTGTTATCTGGTTATGGTCGGATTATTAATCTAATTGCGGTCGGCTTTATCGACTTTTATTTGTCGGATTGATGGCTTGTTTGTGGTCGGCTTTATGGCTTGTTTATGGTCGGCTTTATGGCTTAATTAGGGTCGGCTTTACGACTTGATTATGGTACGCTTTATGGATTGTTTATGGTCGGCTTTATGGCTTAATTAGGGTCGGCTTTACGACTTGATTTTGGTAGGCTTTATGGATTGTTTATGGTCGGCTTTGTGGATTGTTTATGGTCGGCTTTACGGACTATTTATGGTAGGCTTTACGGATTGTTTATAGTCGGCTTTACGGATTGTTTATGGTCGGCTTTATGGCTTGTTTATGGTTGGCTTTATGGATTGTTTATGGTCGGTTTTGTGGATTGTTTATGGTTGGCTTTATGGATTGTTTATGGTCGGTTTTGTGGATTTTTTATGGTTGGCTTTATGGATTGTTTATGGTCGGTTTTGTGGATTGTTTATGGTTGGCTTTATGGATTGTTTATGGTCGGCTTTTGGCTTGTTTATGGTCGGCTTTAAGGGTTGTAGTTACTGTCTTCTAAACACCACTTTCATCTGGTCTTTTGTCCATCCCACATGGACACCAGTGTGTACTTACTGGCTTCTACTCCTTCATCATCGTTAAGGTTAGCGATCGGCTAGGGTTACAAGAAACTTCTAGTTTCCCAATGGTGCAGTTTCCACCAAAGGTTCACGCAATTGTGCTGTTATTATCCATTACTAAGATTCGAAACCTTATGTACCGATTGGAGTAAGACAACAATGGGCGTATGCTTCATTTCAAACGTCAATATTAGTCTAGTCTCTCAAGAATGTTCAATAGCTATTTTTTAAACGATGTAACGCGCAATAAGGTTAATAATTATCGAAGAAAATATATAATATTAATTATATTTATTTTAATGTTTAAGATAATCTTAAACCGTTGATACACTAGTGCACTTTGATAAAAACGCATTTTAGTTGGTAAGGAGTCGAGAAGCCAACATAATCCTTCATTACATTAACCGACTTAAAATGTAACTATCAGACTTCTCTATTCTATTGTTGTCAAGGCCGACTGCAAAGCGGAGTTAGCAACTGAAGTTGGATAAAAGTCGGATTTCCGTTGTAAGTGCCAACTAGACCATAAACCGACGAATCTACCTCGAACCGACTCAAACGCGGAAGAAGCTTCATTATAACGAAATTTGACATGTTTAGTATTGATCGGTAGGTAGTCGGATATGCCAACCTCTCGACCCTTGTTGTTATTTGATAAGAAACCCATGTAAGTTGGTAAGGAGTTGAGCAGCCGACCTAATCCTTTCTTACACCAACCGAAAAAAAAATGTAACTATCAGCCAACTCTATTTGTTTGTTCTCACGGCCGACTTTAAAGCGGAGCTGGTATCTGAAGTTGGATAAGAGTCGGACTTTAGTTGTAAGTGCCGACTAGACCATAAACCGACGAATCTACCTCGAACCAACTCAAAGGCGGAAGACGCTTCATTATAACTAAATCTGAAATCTTTACTATGATCGGTAGGAAGTCGGATATGCCGACCTCTTGTCCCTTGTTGTTATTTTGATAAAAACCCATGTTAGTTGGTAAGGAGTTGAGCAGCCGACCTAATCCTTTCTTACACCAACCGACATAAAATGTAACTATCAGCCAACTCTTTTTGTTTGTTCTCACGGCCGACTTTAAAGCGGAGCTGGTATCTGAAGTTGGATAAGAGGCGGACTTTAGTCCTAAGTGCTGACTAGGCCATAAAGCGAAGAATGCACCTCGAACCGACTCAATCGCGGAAGAAGCTTCATTACAACAAAATCAGAAATGTTCAGTGTGATCGGTAGGCCGTCGGATATGTCGACCTCTAGACCCTTGTTGTTATCCTTTATTTGATAGAAACGCATGTTAGTTGGTAAGGAGTCGAGCAGCCGACCTAATCCTTCATTACATTAACCGACTTAAAGACAACTATCAGACAACTCTATTTTATTGTTCTCACGGCCGACTGCAAAGCGGAGTTGGCAACTGAAGTTGGATAAGAGTCGGATTTTAGTCGTAACTACCGACTGGACCATAAACCGACGAATCTACCTCGAACCGACTCGAACGCGGAACACTTGTGCTACTGGGGTTCGGTTGAAACACGTAGACGCCACCATTTTTCAAGATGATGAGGAATTGATAAAAATCTAAGAGCCCGCCTACTGCCTTTGAGTACCGTCCCTGCAAAATTTCATACCTCTAGACAAAGCTGTTTGGACTAGGAGTAGAATATCAGACAAATTGTAACTATAGATGTTAAGCATACAAGTTACTGAGGTTTAAATAGGCGTCCTTGTGATTTAAGTTAAAATTTCGAGTTTAAAATTAAACTTGTTGTCTTAGATTAGTAGTGTCTTTCAAGTTTGAGTAATAAATGGTTTAGAGAACACTTTAGGACACGGGTTTGATTTGTTGGTTTTCGAGTATTGTTTCCGGATGTAGTATACTTTTGACGGTTTATTTCCTTTTGCTAAAAACACAATAGAGGTTTGCGTGCAGTTCAATGTCGCCATTTCGGTTATTGAAAGTAATTAGGTTTTAAATAAGATCACCGGACAACTTTTGTAATGAATTTTAAAAGAACAATACGATCATATTTAATGCTTTTTTATTAAAACTTGATCAATGAAAAAACAGTTGACATCGCCAGTTATTATTTCAGTTCTGGGAAAAACTTAAACTGAAATATAACAACACTATGATTGTTTTTAATTATAGGTCTGTTCTAGTTAAGTTTCTTCTCGAGTTTCTTAACCTACTTCTTGGAATCTCAGAAAACATTTTTAAAAATAAAAATATATTTTTTATTTAAATCAAGCGATTTTTTTAAAAAAATCGCTTGATTTATGTCAAACAACCCTGGAACAGAGCACACAAATTAGACACTCGAGCAGTTAGAATGTGTAGTCTTTACGAATGATAAACGTTTCGTCGTCGGGCACAATGGCCAGGTAATTTTTTAGAGGATGGATGTGAACCAATTTATGCCCATCCACTCGAGCACTCGAAAGGCTTAATGTGGTTTAGTAGGGTAAAAGTCTTAAAACGGAAGTTAAAGAATGCCATTTTTTAAAACTCAAATAATAGAATTTATATGTTGCCTTTCATAATTTCTCTATTAGGTGATGAAATGATCTTCAAAAAGCTGCGATATCAAATTATGAATGGTTTTAGCATTTTTCAAATATTATAATTTTTATTAAGCGCTATTATTGCTATTTTAGAGGAAACTTTCCATATATTTCTATGTAAATATTGTAATAATATTGTAAAATATAATTTTTACCAAAAGTTCTACCGCTAAAAATGTTAAAAATCAATTTCTATTTATGTAAAAAGGCGGATCTCAGTCCGTTTTTCCTTCCAAGGGTTTTTAACCTACTGGGTACCATAGGAGCATGGATAAAGAATTCGCGTGAGGAAATTTGTTTTCACACTATAGAATAGGCAACTCCCCTATTTCTGACGACAGCTTATTCTGTATAATCTGATTCAGCTTGGGTTGTCAGCACGCGCAAAGTTGGGTCTCTATGTAACGTAGCTTTGTGCGTGATGACAAGAGACGAAGAAAATAATGATTCTCTGGATTTAAAATATCCGCGAGTTTTAGCTCAAATGTATGGGCGGAAATTCTAGTAGGCTTCGAAAAAAGTTGAAGTGCCTCGACTGTCGAGTGTCGACTTCATAGTCGAGCCAGTGACTTTTAAAATTTCAAGTAATACTAATTTAGACTATTAGAGAAGGATGTTAGAGTTAGTATTATAAATATTTATTATGTTTCTAAATCTTTTGGGAGTCTCAAGAAATAATTTTCGCTATTTTTAATAGCACAACGTTCTTTGATAATGTTTGAAGGACCCACCAATTGATTACAAACGACTATGCACGTATTTGAAACTAAAGCCTACAGGTTCGTGCATTTGAGGTAAAAATCTCGAGGATATTTATAATTATTTTTTTTCTTCGTCTCTTGTCAGCACGCACAAAGCTTCATAACACAGAGACCTAGCATTGAGCGTGCTAACAACCGAAGCTGAAAATACAGAATAAGCTGCTGTCGGAGATCGGGGAGTTGCCTATCCTATAGCGTGAAAACAAATTTCCTCGCGCGCATATACCATTTGTTACTCAAATTTCAAAGACACTACTAATCTAAAACATCGAGATTTTTTTTACATTGGGAATTTCAATTTAAATCTTAAGGACGTCTAGGAAAGGTCAGACACTTTTAGGCTTAAAATCTATAAAACCATTCGTTATAATTTGAAAATATTCATGATGCATTTTTTCTCTATATATTCATGGAGAAATTTTTTCAAATATTCTAGATAAATTTTTCGAAATATTCATGGTAGATTTTTTCTTAGTTATCATGATTGATTTTTCTAAATTTTCATGATTAATTTTTCTAAATTTTCATGATTAAATTCTTGAAAATATTCATGATGATATTCTTAAAAATGTTCATGATCAAATTTTCAAAAATATTCATGATTAAATTATTCCAAACATTCATGATAAAATTCCTGGATATTTTCATTAGTGAATAAACGTAAATCGTAACATCATCTCAAACGTAGGCAGGCACTTGTTTACCGTGATTATACACTTTGGCGTGGCTGATGAATTAAGTGATTGCCATGCTGCAAGCTTAAAAACAAGGCAGCCTACCTACTCTCGTTTCATGAAGCCCAGCCACTATTTTTATTATTATTATTATTATTACGGCTATACGTAGGAAAAAGTACTACTACGGGAAATATAAGCGAAACGCCCTCTTACCGGATTTCATCAACTATAAAAAACAACGGGCACTGGTTCGACGATTTGCGAAGCGCGATAGAAACTTAGAGGGTAAACGTGTCTGTCAGGACGCGTTATCCCATCCTAAGAAATTTTGGAACTATGTGAACGGTAATATCAAAAACGTATCTCATCGAATTTCCCTAAAAATTGACAGTGAAATGGTTTCTGATCCTGAGATGCTCGCGTCTCATTTCGGGGACCATTTCTCTCGAATTTCAGTGGATAACCAGTCTTCCAATAGTCGCTATGTTTATGACTCAACCTATACGGGTCATCACACTTTGCCCTCCTTGTTTTTCACGCGCGATGACATTCACAATTCGATTATGAAGCTCCCCAACAAAAAATCAACCGGTACTGATGGGATACCCGCCTTTATTTTAAAAGGTTGCGGTGACCTTTTACTAGAGCCACTTGCTCATATATTTAATTTATCTGTCACGAACCAGACATTCCCTACCATTTGGAAAGAAGCGGCGGTTACCCCTGTCTTTAAATCTGGCGCAGCTTGCGACGTTAAAAATTATCGTCCAATATCTCTATTGTCCACACTAGCCAAACTCTTTGACATGTTAGTTCATTCTAAATTACAAAAGTGGTTTAATGCCTTCCCTAATGAATGCCAGCATGGTTTTGTGCCGGGGAAGAGTGTTGACACGAACCACGCGGCATTCATGGACTACGTAGCACCGGAAGTTGAGAGTCGTGGACAAGTTGATGTCATTTATCTCGACTTGGCCAAGGCTTTTGATCGAGTTTCCCATACCTATTTACTGGATAAAATGCGCATATTGGGTGTCGGTGAAGAACTTATTGGTTGGTTTAGTTCCTACTTAAACCAGAGAACTAACCGTATCAAGTGTAATGGTGTACTTACCTCCGTTGCGTACAGGGTTAATTGCGGGGTTCCACAGGGTTCTTCTCTTGGCCCTTTGTTGTTCAACTTGTACGTATACGATTTGCAATATTTAATTAAATTCTCAAAATTAATCGCTTTCGCGGATGACCATAAGGTATGTAAGATAATCAACTCTGCTGATGACTGCGCGGCACTCCAAGCCGATTTAAACGTAATAACGGTGTGGTGCGATAAGAATAATCTGCCCGTCAATCCTTCTAAGTCCCTACATGTCGCTTTCACTAGGCGAATAAGTAGACAAATATGCTTTTCTTATAAGGTTGGGAATTCTCTCATTCCCCGAATGTTAAGGGTTGCCGATCTCGGGGTTATCTTCGATAGTGCCTTGCTTTTTCAGGAGCAGGTAACTTGTACCGTCAATCGCTGCCGAAGGACATTGGGAGTGGCTTTAAAAATATGTAGACCTCTCAAATCACTTAAACACTTCCGACTGCTTTACCTCAGTCTTGTCCGCTCGCGACTTGTTTACGGTTCGATGGCTTGGAGTGGCTGCAGTTCTTACCTACGGAAATTCGTAGAGGCTGTTCAGCGTAGATTTGTTTCCTATGTACATACATTCTTCTTGCGTAACCTAGAATACGACTACCTTTTGTTGTTAAATCATTTGGGTCTTCCGACCATAGACTGTCACTTGGCAAGGATAGATATTAAATTCCTCCATAAATTAATTCATAATCGCATTACGTTAAGTGAGCTACTTGTTAAACTAAACTTTTTGGTTCCCCTTGGTCTTCGTAAAAACGTAACTTTTAATGTGCCGTGTAAAGATCTGAATCCAATTTATCGCATGCAAAATAATTATAACAACTACTCTCACCAATTCGATATCTTTTCAATTAAACTCAGACAAATTTGTTAGAAATTATAGTTTTTGTAAATATCATGTACATACTTTTGTATTTATGACTCTCATGTGTATATTCTCGTGAACTACTAGTTTAGTTTTTTATATACACAATAAAAATGCATTTCATTTCATTATTATTATGATGTTGATGACTGTGTAGTTTCCAGTGAAATACTTATATAGTTTTTTATATACACATTAAAAATCCATTTCATTCATTATTTGAAGACTAATTTTTTAAATACAACGTTCTATAATTAACCTTAGATTTAACAAAAAATATATGGCATTCTAAAAGTTAAAGAGATAGTTGTCTAATTTCAAAAGTGGTGGAAAATTTAAACTTCCAGGCAAAAGGAGGAGTATTCGAATATCAATATTTTCATGTCATTAGGACAAGTGAGTCTTTTTTAATTTAAATAATATAATAATTCGAACCATTATCTTCGGATATTACAATCCATTTCACAATGAAAATTAATATTCGCATCCTTCTTCAAGAATTTGTCGTTGTTACATTCTTCTCTAATTCATGTCATCGTGGATCTTCATTCCCGATTCTCCGCTACATTTCCATGGTAGACACGTCACCTATTCTGCAAACTGGAGTTCTGCCGCGATATTTATTCTCTAAGCACTCAAAACATTTCCAAACAAAATCCAACCAAACATTTTGATACCGAAAAGACACCCAAACATTATTTACCGAAAAGACACCAAAACATTAATCACCGAAATGCCACCAAAACATTAATCACCAAAAAGCCACCCTCCCGGAAGCTAGACAAAATGTTGTTTCTTTAAGAGCTTAAAACATTTACTACAGAAAAAGGCACAAAAGAATTCAACCCAAAAAGCAATCTTCGCGCATTATAGAATATTTGCAAAATCCTTCCACTTTTTGCAACCACAACTTGATTATTATTCCAAATTCACAGTTTTAACACTACCCTGCACACAAATCCAAAATTTCTACTTTCCAAAGCGCCATCCAAACCTTTATTTCTAAGTTGGAACCCTATCGTCCTTTCAAAATAGAGACCCTATTAGCAATTAAGTAATAAATCGCCACATTACTGAAAGTAATTCTTGAAATCTCATTTCTATAATTTCAGAGTAAAACTATGCTATGGCTAGAACATCTTGTTTTTCTGATCGTAATGTTTTACTACTGAGCTAAGTTGATATAGATGATATAAATATTCGTTAGGCTTATTTGCCAATGTTTTTAACGTCACGTTTTCTGTCATAACTTTTGATTTTCTGAACCGATTTTCAATTTGAAAACAGTTTTGGATTCTACGTGACAAGACGAGTGCAACGATAGCATTGTTGATCCATTTGAAACATTATTTCGTGACGTCATTATCGGGGGGCTTTAATATTTTCGCTATGGCTTACGCCCTATTAGTGCCACCGTGTCATTTTTAATTTTAAAATAATTTTGAGAAGGCAACCTATCTAGAAAGTCCTATTTTGTTACTCTAGCTCAAATAGGAGCAAAATGGCAGCCAAATGAAAATGTCCAGAAACTTTTGTCCGGGACTGTACATTGGGAGAGATACGGTGCCGCAGGTCGCCCATCATCACTTTCAATCCATCTCAACTTGTTTATCCCTGTCCCAACCCCCGTGACTTCCAACCACTAGCATAGCCCACTCGATCACGCTCTCTTTTCCCCGGCTACATATTTTGAAGATGGCACTTTTTAGGCGTATTTACAATCTTGGATCATCTTTGTGAACTTTTAGGGTAGCCCTGACTATATTTTGTTTAAGGTTTTAAGCTTAATATCAAACAGACGTTATTTTTTGCTACATAAAAGTTTGAAATTGACAATCTCGGATCGTCTTTGTGAAGTTTTAAGGATATCCGAATTTCAAATTGGCCTTATGACAATTTTGAGCTAAATGTTAAACGGACATAAATCAGCATTTTTAAAATTTTGTAAAATTGTCAATTTGGTCCTATTTCTGGGGTAAAAAATTGTATTATGTTAATTACAATAAGAATACAAACTTTTATTATAAAAAAACGTCTTGGTTTGGACCAAGGCCGAAAAAAACAAACGATATGTGTGAGGTTTATCATTTGACTGAAGTTTCAGATATTGCGATTTTTTTAAATTATTTTTATTCCTTTAATCCTTAATCAATATTTAATTCAATCAACTGATTTTACTGTTAATCGATCTATTCCCTCTAAATTAATTTAAAAAATTACATATCTACGCTTTTTCAAGAATAATTCCATTTTCCGAAAACATTTTATCATGAAATTAATTATTTTGAAGGGAGTACGTGTTGAGAGATCAATATTGAATATTTGAAATATTATACTAAGTGTCTAAAAAGAGCAAACGAACTTTGATGTAACTCGAAAGTAAAATGGTAATATTTAATAGTAGACGCATATACAGTTGACGCGAATTTATACATTTAACTTCGAATATCGAAATGCTACATTTCTTTGTCGCGATCCCAATGGCAGCATCGCCCCTGTGTTTTAGTTCCTCTGTATGTAATTTCCAAAACGGTGTAAACACTAACAAATGTACACCGCCTAACTGATCGGTCCTTCGACGAAAGCGAGTGTCAAGCTATAATCATAATAACTTATGTATTTTTTATAGTGTTAGGTTATTAAGGTTAGGTCTGGAAAGTCATGTACCGTTTACTAATGTGAAAAGGTTTCGACCCTTATGGTAATATGGGCTGAGTGTGTTACGACGGCTCATATGAGATGACTCATACACTGGAATTATATTGGTAAATAGAGGAAGAGGGGAGGTCGGAGTTGAGTGTAACTTCGCACAACTGGTTAGGTACGATGTGCTGAACCATATTATTTCCACAGGAAATGAATATAACAAACCATTGGTACTGAGACGTATTTCTATTTATGTAATCTTTACCCTTACTTTTGGTTATATTTATACCGATATCATATTTTTCCAGTGCATAAAAGGAGAGCTACCTACTAAAAGAAAGCACAGGGTACCAAGGTTGTTGCTTCGTCTTAAGTAGACGACATTAGTAAATAAATAATTTTGAGCAAAACAAATTCTTTATCATATTTTCTGGAACATCAGTCTTGTCAGCAACTTACAACAGATTTAAAACATTTTAGTGCAAACTTGAAAATTTGTCAAGCCAGCCTTAATTAAAACTATGTCCGTCAAGGTGCTTACAAGTTAGTGAGTATCGACACGATATCCCTTCAAAATAATTAATTTCATGATAAAATGTTTTCGGAAAATGGAATTATTCTTGAAAAAGCGTAGATATGTAATTTTTTAAATTAATTTAGAGGGAATAGATCGATTAACAGTAAAATCAGTTGATTGAATTAAATATTGATTAAGGATTAAAGGAATAAAAATAATTTAAAAAAATCGCAATATCTGAAACTTCAGTCAAATGATAAACCTCACACATATCGTTTGTTTTTTTCGGCCTTGGTCCAAACCAAGACGTTTTTTTATAATATCTGTCCCTTCAGTCTTAATGTAATTAAAATTTGAATAATTTTATGTTTTTTGTACCGCCATACACTAGGGGTTGGTACATTTCTAATAGCTTAAGGATGTACTTGAGTATCGTTAATTACGTTTAACTTATATCTAATAACATAGATTCTGATAAGCATATTATGTTGTACTTATTTATGAAGTAAGTTAAAAAAAGACAGTATTTGAAACGTAGAATATAAATGTTTATTTGTTTTATACTCTCTATACATTTATCATTGAGAATTTTTGAGGAAGTGCTTGAGTATCGTTAATTACATTTATCTTATATCTAATAAGAGATTCCGATAAGCATATTATGTTGTACTTATTTATGAAGTAAGTTAAAAAATGACAGTATTTGAAACGTAGAATATAAATGTTTATTTGTTTTATACACTCTATATATTTATCATTGAGAATTTTTGAGGAAGTACTAAAGTATCGTTAATTACATTTAACTTATATCTAATAACAGATTCCGATAAGCATATTATGTTGTACTTATTTATGAAGTAAGTTAAAAAATGACAGTATTTGAAACGTAGAATATAAATGTTTATTTGTTTTATACACTCTATATATTTATCATTGAGAATTTTTGAGGAAGTACTAAAGTATCGTTAATTACATTTAACTTATATCTAATAACAGATTCCGATAAGCATATTATGTTGTACTTATTTATGAAGTAAGTTAAAAAAAGACAGTATTTGAAACGTAGAATATAAATGTTTATTTGTTTTATACTCTCTATACATTTATCATTGAGAATTTTTGAGGAAATACATCATGAGTAGAAGAGTTAGAAGATGATGTCTATATATTTTAAACCGTCCAAAAGCTTTAAGAGAGGGGAAAAGGAGAAGCGGTTTAAGGGAAAGAGGGTCGTATAGGCCCTTGCTTCGAAGATTTTCTTTTTAACGGATATGAGGAAGTATGGCCGTGAACACGTGTGATCCACGTTGCATCACAGGCAAAGGAAAAATACACCGGCCCCCACCCTTTTTTCACCGGAATACTAGAGGTTATTTCAGTAGAACAAAATTGATGGAATCAGGGATAACGAGAGATCGCAAACTAGTGATGTGGCTTAATTTTGAGCTAGATCCCCTTGTTTTGTTTGGCAGCATTATAGAATGGATTGTTGTTAGATTTAATTGCCGCTGGTGGTTTTGCGAAATTTAAAAATGAGAGAGTTCTTCGTTTGCGGGGAATATATAGCAATAGACGCCAGGGAATTACTTTCTTGGAAGTTTGTGGATAATTTCTAAATAACTATAACTATTTCCTATAAATTGGAAGAACTTCAAAATCGCTGGAATTTAACTCTTAATCGTAAAGTTATATCATTTGATTTTGATTAGTTTTGTAGAACTCTCAAACCATGAAATTATAATAAAGTTTCTACTTTTCATTTGAAATGAGATTTTGATTGATAATTTATTTCTGTACTTTTCGCTTATTTTTCATCAATTTCTTCCTAGTTTTTTCCCCCTACAATTTCTTCCTAATTTTTTCCCCCTACAATTTCTTCCTAGTTTTTTCCCCCTACAATTTCTTCCTAATTTTTTTTCCCCTACAATTTGTTCCTAGGTTTTTCCCATTATAATTTCCTCCTATTTTTTCCCCTCCAATTTCCTCCTATATTTTCCCCCTACGATTTCCTCCTAGTTTTTCCCCCCTACAATTTCTTCCTGATTTTTTACCCACAATTTCTTCCTATTTTTTTTACCCACAATTTCTTCCAAGTTTTTTCCCTGCAATTTAATTTTTTGTCGCTTACATTTTACACCAATATCGCCGTATATTTCAAGGGCAAATTTCCTATGTTTCCTTAATTTACCATTTTTTAGTGATCACCCTTAACAACGCTAGTTTGGCTGGGTTCTCTTTAAAAAGGAGAGACTTTCTCCAGAAGGATGATTGAGACATCAGTCAAGTTACTGACGAATCTGTCACGCTTGGTGATTGTTGTATCACTAACCTCGTACCAGCTGTTATCTTTTCGAACAAAATTCAGATAATGACCTTGGTTTAAAGATGAACCTTTATGAATGATCACGCCCCTAGTTTTGTAAACGCTTTGGTTTAAAACCACTTTCTGATTTTCGAATCCCGATATTTTGGTTAAAATCTTAATAGGGTGACCATTTACTACAGTATCTCTTGGAAACCACAGAAATATGTACTTACTGGCAGAAATCAATACATCACGTTCATTAATTTCTCTGTGTTTACAAGTTCCGCATGCCATCATTGCTGGTCTCATCCTTTCGATTAATAGTTTCCAATCAATTTTAGCGAGGTTTGGCAAAGGAAGAGTGAAGATGCAGCTTTGGATAATGTTCCCAGAACTTTTTTCAAGGTGACAGTTCGGGCATTTGGTAACGTTTTGCGACTTTGTCCATAATAGTTCTTGAAGAGCGTTAGAGTCACAAGTTTCCATTTCTGCGCAAAGTTTTGGCAAGAGAACCCATAAGAATTCACTAGCATCTTGTTGTTGTTTGTGGGTAAAAGGCAGACCAACAGCCGTTCGCAAATTGAAACCATCGTCGAAGGAGCTCGTATTTGAATTTTCAACATGCTCAATAGTGTTACGAAGGCAAGTCAAAATAGGCTTATCGCTCAATGATCCTTTATGCCCTTTAACCATGTTTCTTAATTCCGGAATCAGTAAGAGCAATTGCAAAACGCTATTTGCGTAGCACGTTACTCCATCTCCATTTTCAAATCCTTTCAAGGGAAAAATGTCTACACTCTGAAGACCTAGTCTAATCTTTTTATTTGGTCTTTCTTTTGCCGTTTCATCAAATCGCTCTCCTTCACCTTCTAAAATACTCTTCGACGTTGGCCTTTTTGTACCTCTCTTTGCTTCCGACCCCACTATTTCTATAAGTGGAAGATCAGGTCTGTGTTTTTGACGAAGTCTGTTATACTCCGCAATGGCTCGTCCATCTGCCATAATTTTATTCGGGTCTAACTGCAAGAGATGGAGACCGGCCAAGGAAGTCACTCGCGATAAAGCAACGTAGGCCATGCCGGTTCCAAATAAACTTGTTCCCAAATCCATAATTGCGCATTTTAAACTCATTCCCTGGCTTTTGTGAATAGTAATGGCGTATGCCAAAATTAAGGGGAACTGCGTTCGTTTCACGTATAAATTGGTCATTAGCAAGAATTTGACGCTCATTTTCTCGACTAAAAAGTCGGGCTTATTGTTCTCGTCGCTTGCTTCCCGATCAACTCGGATTCGGATACCAGTGATGTTGCCACTGTCGTTCTTTTGGAATCCCGTTATAACGGCCATAGTGCCGTTAATAACACCTTCTTCGAAATTGATGTTTCTCCTAACCATTACTCGAGCTCCAACGCAGAGATACAGCTTGCTCTCTAGACCTCCAGTTTTAGACGGCTCATTGTCTAACATTTTGAGTCTCCTGACAATGTTTTTGGTAATTTTTTTGTCGTAATCAACGAGTTTGTCTTCGCATTCAACGCATTCAACTTTCTGTCGGCTTTCTTCGATTATTTTTATGTTAAATTTATCGCACATGGCCAACTTCGGCATCAAACAGATAGGATGAAATCCTTCTTTAACCAGCTTAACGTAAAGATTCATAGCCACCTCAATTTTGTTCCCTCCCGGAACTAGTCTACTTTCTAAGGTTGAAACGTCATCTTTCGTAACAGTTCCGATTCTAATTCGGTTAAGTAGGTCGCCATAAACTCGGTCGTCGGCCTGTCGTACGTTTTGCGTTAGTTCATCGTATTGGAAATACTTCCAAAGATCAGTGCCTCCAATGCTATTAAATCTTAGTCTCGCTTCCTGGGAAGTGACTTTTAAAAACGCGGGATTACCCTGTACAGGCGGCAATTGGAAGAAATCTCCAAAAACGAGAATGCAAACGACACCGCCGAAAGGCTTGTTCATTTCCCAAAATTCATTTAGCCTCAAATGAACGTAAGTTAGTAAGACCGAAGACACCATAGAGATCTCATCGACTATCAAGAGTTTCAAATTTCCCAGAGTTTGTTTCATAATGGAAATATTTTCAGAATTGAGGGAATGGTATTCCGCGGTACGCCCATGTTCTACTGGCAACATAAGTAATCTATGCAACGTTACGCCGTTGACATTTAGAGCAGCCAAGCCCGTGGGAGCGGCGATCGCGACGCTACCGGCATTTTTAAAGTGGCGTCTAACGGCGTTGGCGATAGTGGCAATAAGAAAGGACTTTCCAGTGCCACCCGGACCAGACACAAAATGGCAAAAATTTCATTTTGCCCTCCCTCTTGGGTGAAGTGATCCATGACTTTGTCGTACACCCTTTTTTGATCAGTGTTGAGTAACGCAACTTGGTCTAGTGCCATGCCCTCGTAATCAATTTCCATAGCGGCTTCGACATCGTGCATCGCATTTTCCGTTTCAACGACGATTTCTTTCCCTTGAAGGGCATTTTCATCGTCATAGCTTTCTGCATCAGAAATAGTTGAAGTCTCTTTAGCTTTTTCGGAGGCTTTGCGCTTCTTTTCAACTTCTTTGGAAACCGAAAATTTCTCATGGTATTCTCTCATGGGTTTTAGCGTCGTTAATGCGCTTTTGAAAGCTTCAGCGTAGGTTGCAAATTCGCCCAATAACTCAGTTTCGTTTCTCCATGGTTTGAACAGAATAAGTAGAGAGTGGCAGTACTTTTCTGGTTCCTCTATTGGGTCGTGAACGTAATGTTCGATTATGTAGGGCTTAATCCTCTTTCTCATCAAACCGAGATTATTTTTCAACTCGATTACATTTTCAGATTTTTCGCTGCCTCCGAGTACTTGACGTAATCGTAAAATCGGCCGAACTCGCGCAAGCTTAAATCTTCCAAGCTATCGGGTCTGTTGGGATACTTATCGTCCACAAACCCTTTTTGGCAAATGTCTTCGCTTTCAGGATCAATTTCCCTCAAGCGCGCAAGATCCTTGTAACATTTCAAAATTTTGGATCGGTTTTCCTTCACGTTAGTGTTAATAAACTGGTGGTGTCAGACTTTTGAAACAATTTCTGACCCAACATCATGTCCAAGGCTTCGTAAATACCGACCGATTTATTTGTGAAAGATTTCAGTCCATAAGCAAACAGTCTTTAGACAAGCTTTCGTGTGCCAACTCTGCGAAACACTGATCCATTTCAGCCCGATCTCCCTTTGTCACGTACGACGTGACGTATATCGCCACTTGTTCCGAGGAATCGGCGACAAACTGCAAATCCAAATTGGCTTTCAATGCCAAAAGTAATGCCGGATTGTAGTCATTGATAAAAACTTCGCTCTCATTTCTGGGCAAATCATACAGGCGTTTTTGGCTTCGTTTCATTTTACGATGACGCGTAACTGATTCAACAGAGTTTAATGTCGCAACGTTTGTTACGGTTCGAGGAAAACCGTAACGACACACTTTGAGCTCCTATTTCCTCTCTTAACCTTTCGGTAGCAACTGCTGCAACATTTATGTGTTTGAAATTTTTTACTAGCCGGTAAAGTTCTGGACTTTCAGCAGCTTTTGGTATTGAACAAGTGACATACTTTGGACGTACTCCAAAATAGCTATTGCCGAACTGGAACCAATCACGGGAGCTTCTTCAGCCCACAACAAGCAATGGTAATGGGCTAAGCCGCGAGATTGGTACTCGACGCGCACAAAATGATGCGCTATCGGTCCTAGGACCGG
>JAEQBA010000497.1:53444-74731 GCA_019434445.1 Phalangium opilio | reverse complement strand
GGAATATTTTCTTCGCCGCTCCTCTATATTTCAGGGGAAACAATTAATCCAGCTGTCTTGTTTATTCGATGGGCGGGGCTTGGAGATGTTCAGGTAGCGCTTCATCGCCTCTTCATAAAAAACCCATTTGGTTCTTTCATCTAAAGATTGATTTGAGATAATCGTGCTCATTCTCTATCCAACTCCGATAACACTGTATGTTTTTGAAATCTCATTATTTGATGTTTTAATTGATTTGATGGACTATGACTTTGTTCAGGTTGTTGTTGCTCAAGGGTACTAATGTCATTTTATTAGCGTAAACTAGGTTTTATTCATTTTGAGAATAAACCGCCTAAAAGACTCGAAATTATTGGAAAAAGGACACTAAAGAAACCGCTTCCTGTTGTTTAGATAATATGTTCTTTTGGCTTTCCAATGAGTTTTTTGCAAGCAATTTTACGAATATGTTTCTTGTGCTTACACAATTTATTATATACGTCGGGTTTCAGATTGACAGCTCCTTGTAAGGCGTTGTGACAACACTCGCTGATTGAATCAATAATTTCTCGATTAGAGTTTTTAAGAATAGCTAATCTTTGAGGTTTTTTAATTGCCCCAAAGCGGCTATTAAATTGATGTTTTTAGCGGCTAAACTTTTCTTTTTAATACCCGATGTTTCTTGACCTTTCTCGGTGGTGACATCGTAAAGAATGATTAAATTTTAGTAATGTCGTTTAATTATATCGTTTTCTCTTGGGAGTATAGATGACTATTGTTCTCCCGGTAAAATATTTGTTCTAAACCTTAAATCGGAATGACATTTTCGGGTTAAATCGCAAAGTAAATACCCGTAAGGTTTTTCTGTCGCATCCAGATAACATTCTACAATAAATTTAGAGTTGTGGGGCCAATTGTTTAGAGAGAGCCACTAATTGCATAAGATCTCTCACAGTTTTCATAAGAATCATGTAATGCGCGTTTAAAGAGGCTGTTCTCAAGTTTTTTTCAAAAATGTTTTGGAAAAGGGTGGGTGATGACGAATAATTCCTATGGTGAGATTGCTTAGTAAATATTTCTGATAAAATATTATTTTATTTCTAACATGAGATCGTCTAAGACGATTAGTATTGTTTTAGAGCCATCGGATATAGTAACGTCGGGTAAACCTTGACGCATTAATACGCCATTTTTCAATTTATCGTAGCAAGGCTGATATATACTATAAGCCAAACAACTAAATCGACTTTAGGTTCAAACATTTTGTCCTTATTTTCAATTATTCGTTTGCATAAACTGTTTACCTGATCCCGAAGGACCGAAAATAATCAAATTTCCAGGTGTGTGAGTGACGTATATCTAGCTAATACTCGAATGAAACTTATTTGTAACTATCATTCGTACTTAAACGTATTCAATTAATACGCGAACGCGCGCAACCCCCGGGTCGCGAAACCCAAAACGGGGGGGTAGGGGGTGGGGGGCCCCAAACGACACGCGGGGGGAGGGGGAAGCGCGGCGCGGGTAGGCCATCGTGAACGCGTAGAAATAATTTTGAAAAGTAGGGCCATCATGCTGCTTTCACTATAGGGGCGAAGCTTTTAACATGGACTGTCACTATTTGAGATGGTAAATACGGTTAAACTAAAGACCCTTGTACGGTCAATCGAAAAACGCTAAAGGGGTTTCTCTAAATGTCCCAAAAAAAAGTCGCCTGAAATAATTTTTAGTCCAATGGCAAGGTTTCGTATAATTTTGCCCGCGAAAATTTTCTACCCTTGTACGTACTAAATACCTCGAAGTCATTTGTTTGCTCTCGAACACGCCTTGACCCTAGTAAAAAGTATAAAATGAAGAGGTTGAGACCTCAAAGTTATCATTCTCTCTGAACCATGAACCACCACCACCACAGCCAACACGGAGCGATGGACCTTTCCGCAACATGGTAAGAAATACTTTTTTTAAAACTTAGTTTTATTTAAGACTTAGAAAATCTTTCTCTATAGCTACGTCCATGGGGTTGATACCCGTATTCCCCGTCGAGTTTTCCGACTCCTCCCGCTCTGGGACCCCCGAGTCCCTGGAGCTAGCCCCCTCGCCACCACCTCCAAGACCACTCTGCGTGGTAGGGCCAAGGCCCCGTAATCCATCTCCGCCACCGAGCCCACCACCACCATGCACCCCCTCCCCCGAACCTCAACTAGAATATCTACCACTCCCGGCCATATACTATCCGTGGCTAGCTATGCCCCGGCCGGGAGTGGATGACTTAAACATCAACGGGGACTTGTAAGTGAACCTTTTGTTTTACGTTACACTACGGTATTATAATTTTTATTTATTACAGCTTGGTACATGAAATAACACATACCTGGCGGGACTAGCGGAGGTCGTGGCGGATGACGACTTTATGCACGACCTGCTTAATCAAGTAAGGCAGGTCGTGTATAATAACTGCGTTTTATACCCCACGAGTAAGTTTTCATGCATTATTTAATGATTCGTTTATCTAAATTTTAATTTTCTTTTTTAGCCTCCTGGCCCTCAACTGTCGCGGGTTCCGGTGAGTTAATTTCTTTATTATTTGTTGTTATCCAATACTTTATTTATTAACGTATAGAATAACTCTCTCTCTCTTTCTCTTTCCCAACAGAGTGACGCAGGAGCTCGCCCAGTTGTCGACGTACCGTCGGGTACGTTTCCTCGAAGTCCCCCCGGGCCACGCACGAGTGTACGAGAACGGGACGACGTGATGTTCGAGGGGGTCCGTACACTCGTGCGAAACCTCTCAATCGATTGAGGTGGGGGAGGGGGGAGTAAAAAAAAAAAAAATTGTTGTAAATATTTTAAATAAAATAAATGTTTTTGCCTTATTTACTTCGTTTTATTTAAAATAAGTTCCTATCAAAAAATCGACAAGTTTTCCTACACTTTAGTTATATCTACTTTTATATCTTAGGCTTAAAATTTAAAAACTAGAAATTTATATCATTTCTGTGTTGTATTAGTTATATAAAATGGAACAGTTTTTCAGTTTTAAATTCAATTTATTTTTGAAACATCAATGAAAAAAAACAAATTATCAAACAGACATAAATTTAAAAATGCGTTAACATGTGCATTCTCTCTTTTAAAAATGTTATTTGACCCGAAATTACCGAGAATACATTATAGTTATAAAATTTACTTTCAAGATTTTCTTCTTCCAGTACATTATTAAATTTCATTACCACTTGGTACGATGTTACGAAATTGGTGAAGTATCCCACCACTGCATCGAATTTTTCGGGCTGCCCATCTAAACACGGTATGCGATCGTGTTCGCCGTATAAATTATCATAAATATCATTATAAAATTCTATAATAATATCAGCCATGTGCGTGAATACAATTTCATGGTTACTTAACTTAATAAGATGCTCCTTAACGGCGTTCGAAACTCGGTTCAATGCCGCTGTTTCCATACTGTCCAAAACAATGGAGTCCTCATTTAGTAGATCTTTAATGTGACACGTATTATGATACGCCACGACAGTTGTTTTTTCATTTGCGTTATCGATCAAAACGATTTCAAAGTTATTGGTTTCGTGGCCCGCCGTCCAGCCTGCTAATACGGGTAAACGCGGGATCAACTTCTCCCAGGTACTTGTTGAAATGGCGAAACTTTTTACCGACTGCTTCTTACATAAGCGAATCTCGGGATCGAGGGTGCCGTTCACGAAGCCCGTTGTCAGGAACAACTCTCTAGAAATGTGGAATCTACCGTTGATTTTTCGTTCGTTAGTTACGCCAATCTTCCTCTTAACAGCTTCTTGATTTTCCATGTTGCACGTTTAAGGTCTTCTCGAATAATGATACTCTCCTCTGTCGTGTTCCACGGTTTTTATACTAAATTTCCTAAGTAGCTATCGCGAAATATCTATTGTCCTTGACTGTTCCGTTGTTAGATTGTAGGCGTATTTTTATGTCAAAGTTCTGAAACCAAATATTAAGGAATTCTAACATTCCCAAAATCAGTAATATAAAGAATACAATAAGTAGTTTTTGAGGGTTAACCTCCAAGATCCGACGAATTCTTGACAACCTTTGTGTACTTGCCTCCATAACAGCTGACGAGTAAGTAAATAACACAATAGTAAACTTGACCTATTTATCTATTATGACCCACATTCCTTAGGTCGACCTGTCAATATTTGATTGACGAAATATTTTCCTAACATCTTCAAAGACCTAAGGTCATTGTTGAAGAACCCTCTCCCCTTCTTCGATTATAAGCGTATTTTTAGGTGCGTTTTTCAAACCAGAGATTAAGGAATTCCAGCACTCTCAAGACCAATAAGATAAATAGCACAATGAGCAGTTTTTAAATCTCCAAGATCCGACGAATTCCTGACAAGCTTTGTGTACCTGACAGTTGAGGAGTAAATAAATTACACAATAGTAAACTTGACCTATTTATCTACTATTCTCAACATTCTTTAAATAGAACTGTCTCAATTTGATTGATTGAAGAAATTCTTTCCTAACATTTTCTCAATGTCATTGTTGAAGAAGTCCCCACCTAGTGGAATGTCGTACCAACTCTTTTGTTATAATTATTCCTTTTGTTGAATTATAAAATCTATTGCAAATTCGTTGTTTTGTTATACGACTATTTGACACCCTGTCAAGCCATCGTACGTCTATCTTATATCACCTATTGTTCACTGTCAAACAATGTTAGACGTGTTTAAACATGTCGGAAATCCGCTGCGATGGCCTTTGCTAGTACCTTGTATTGTTAGTCAATAATTTCGAAAAATCAACTGTCCTTGACCCCCGTTGAGAGGAGGAAGAGAAGGGGGGTAGGAATCTAGTATAAAGAACGTGAGAAAATAACAGTACTTCACAGTCGAACATCAATCGTCAAAACCTCAACATGGACGCTGAAGCACTTCGCTGGACACTTGACGAAATGGCCGTAAATAAGCCTTGGAACATAGTCGAAATATACAAGTTTTATTATTTTCTATGCTCTTATTTACACTTAGATCCTGCTAATATACCTTCAACATTACCAGGTTTTATCATAAATGGCGGCTTAAATATTATTCAAACGTTCCTCGATCTAATAGACTATATGAAGAACGTTCCTCGTACCCCTGAAACGTGTCAAACACATGACGAATTGGAACAGGGGTTTCTTTAGTAACTGGGGCAAGTAGAAAATTATGCAGCTAAAATGATCACGTAGATAATAGTATGGACTGTGTTCAGATCTATGCAACATTGTACTAACAATAGTATTTGGACATAACGTTAACAAAGTTAATTTTGTTTGTTTTCCATCGAATAATATGAAAATGTGGGGAATATTTTTGATAATTCGAGGCAGAGTGTAATTCTGTAGCCAGTAAAGACAATTTTAACTCAATATTACGATAATTTTGGTTAATTTTTGCATTTCAAAATGTGTTTTTATCCTAACTTAGCTAGACCAAAATGGATATATAGACTAAGCCAAATCATCTCCACGGCACCGAGCTCAGTATCCTAAGCTTGGAGTAGGTAAATCCTGCCGCTTCGAAATCGTGGCTTTAACGGTCTGGAGTGGACCGAAAGTTAATAACACACTTTAATTATGCTTACATTTAAGATTAGTGGAATAGTCAGAATTCATTACATGGCCTCTTTTTTTTTCAGGTTTATTAGGGTCAAACACATTTAAAATCGAAAGTTAAATACACTGCATATCTATCCTAACCTAGCCCAACCCAACGATGTTTGGAGGTAAGATGATTATTTATGAGTATTAAAAGCCCGCCTCTTATCACGAACAATTTATTAGCAATTATATTTTGGAAAAGGTGTCAGCTAAGTAATTTGAGAATAGTTTGAAAAAGATTTCAGCTAACTATTAGGAGAATGTTTTGGAAAAGGTGGCAGCTAATTAATAGGAGAATATTTTGGAAAAGGTGGCAGCTAATTAATAGGAGAATATTTTGGAAAAGGTGGCAGCTAATTAATAGGAGAATATTTTGGAAAAGGTTGCAGCTAATTAATAGGAGAATATTTTGTAAAAGGTGAAAGCTAACTTTTAGGACAATATTTTGGAAAAGGTGGCAGCTAATTAGTAAAGGATGTTTTGGAAAAGGTGGCAGCTAATTAAATGGAGAATATTTAGGAAAAGGTAGCAGCTAATTAAAAGGAGAATATTTAGGAAAAGGAAGCAGTTAATTAATAGCACAATATTTTGGAAAAGCTAGTATGTGTCGAAGAGGTGTTCAAACCAAGGACTTGAACATGCACCTATGCGGGTATTTATGGCGCCGTGCAGCAAGTGGAGATGAAGTGTTTTTTCACTTTCTTAAATGTGTTAAAAATGTGTATGACCCTAATAACCCTGAAATAAAGAGGCCATGCAATGAAATCTGACTATTCCATTAATCTTAAATGTATGCATAATTTAAGTGTGTAATTAACTTTCGGTCCACTCCAGACCGTTAAAGCCTCGATTTCGAGGCAGCAGGATTTACCTGCTCCAAGCTTAGGATACTGAGCTCGGTGACGTGGAGATGATTTGGCTTAGTATATATATCCATATTTGTCTAGCTAAGATAGGATCAAATTCATTTTGAAATGCAAAAATTAACCAAAATTATCGTTATATTTATTTACAATTGTCTTTACTAGCTACAGAATTACATTCTGCCTCGAATTATCAAAAAATATTCCCCACATTTTCATTTTATTCGATGAAAAACAGACAAAATTAACTTTGTTAACGTTATGTCCAAATACTATTGTTAGTACAATATTGCATAGATCTGAACACAGTCCATACTATTATCTACGTTAGTATATTAGCTTCATAATTTTCTAGTTGCCCCAGTTATTGAAGAACAGCCTTGGAACATTTATATAATTTAATTCCTACCCCTTTAAAAATTTCTTACTTAGACCGCGTGAAAAGACGGAAGCAAGAAATGGAACGGGATAACCATGAATCTTTAAGACCCAGTTTCGATAATTCACAAACTGGCAGGGAGATGGGGGAGATTCTAGATAACGCGTGTCAACAAGACGAGACGGAGAACGACCCTTTTGAATATATGTCTCTGAACTTTTCCGATTACGCCCCCAGCGAAAAGAGCTCCATCGTAGATTCGGAGGAGGCGGAGGCGAATGTTTATGATCAATGGGGAGGGGGGTGTCCCCCTTCACCTATAGAAGATGTACCCTCTTGCGAAATTCTAGAGCAGAGCGAGAGATTTTTTGAACATTTTAATATGTATGGGAGGGAAATAACTCTAAATATAACTGATGATCCTGTGGATAGTATATGTTCTATTACGGAACACGTATTAAGCGAATATAGAGCAACAGATTACGTGCAAATAACTTTACGAAGTCTGGGTATAAACTGTCTTTCGGAACTTGAATTATCCTTTAAAAGACTCGATCAAGTAGACCCTTCTATTCTCTTTGATCAACTAGCCGAGTTACTTTATGACGATGAAATCGAACATTTTTTTCAAGGACCTATAAAAATGATATTTAGTATAGTCAGAATACCAGAAGGGTATGGACGTTCTAATCGTCGTCAACTCAAGCCTTTCAGTATTTTTTCAAAAGATCGAAGGGGGATTCGACGAATACCGAACACTGATAATCTCTGTTTAGCGCGTAGCCTTTGTGTTGCTGTCGCTCATCGTGTCCACATGAACAATAAAAACAACACCGAGTTAAAAAATCGTTACGTGACCATATCACAAACAGGACCCCGTTACACAAGCCAAAAAACAGAGGCTTTAGATCTTTGTCAAAAGGCCGGATTGAATATTTATATTTTTGATAAATGCTTTTTGGAATTTAATATTTTGGGGAAATTATTGTTGGATTAAATCAATTTTGCCTTACGTTTGACATTTGAATGAGCGAACCCGAAACATGCCCAAATTTTGATTTATATCGGGAAAGCCAACAATCGGAATCCTCTTCAACTTCATCTAAATCAGGAGAATCTTTCGAATCCCTATCCCACGAAGTTAAGCCTAATCTCGTGATCGGAAGCCTTTTGCGCCCCTCTCGGTTAACCGCAATAAATATGGCGTATGCCCTTAATCCCAAAGAAGATTCCCCATGGGATGATGGCCTTGACTTAGAGACTTCTAAGACACAGTCTGAACGGGAAGATATATCATCCCATACACTCTCTTTAAATGAGGCAGAAAAACGTAGGCGCGAAAACAACCTAGCCCTTTTTAATCAAAGACGCCATAGTCATGTCCCGAGAGGAAACATAATAAGTCAACCCAGATACGGGAGCATCTCAGATCTCCCTACGGTGCTAGTAACCCCTCAACGTAGCCCATGTAGACCCAGGCCTAGCCCACAAACTGAGATAAGCGCTTACGCCGGGGCCAAACAATTTATGCAGAATTGGACTATTTCGGCTCGAACAAATCCCCCAATTACATCAGCAGCCACAATACCCTTATCTACACAAATGACTACTTCCAATCGTGGAGCCATCCCGCACTGTTAGAAAAACATGTTCTATATTGAACAAAGTGGCGTTCATTGGAGGGTCCCCGTACGAGCACAGCGTTTTGTTCGATACAGAACACTAAAAGAGTGTTCAAAACTGAACGCAAAAAGAGTGTTCAAAACTTAACGCAAAAAGAGTGTTCAAAACTGAACGCAAAAAGAGTGTTCAAAACTGAACGCAAAACGAGTGTTCAAAACTGAACGCAAAAAGAGTGTTCAAAACTGAACGCAAAACGAGTGTTCAAAACTGAACGGACAAGTTGGGAAACCAAAATAAACCTCTCCGAGCCGAGACGAATTTACTTTCTAAACACAGGTCCACCAGCCAATGAGAAAAACCAGAAATACATAGTTCAAATTGGCGAAATATTGCCAAGGTCTTTAGCAAAGGCTTAACCGTTTAACAATTTCCTTTGTATCCTCAATAATTCTAATGATGACCTAAAATGTATCACTGAAGGGTGTATTTAACTTTCGGTTCACTCTGAACCGTTAACACCTCCTATAAAAGGAGGCGAAACATGGTCATTTCTAGTTTAAATCTAGAGTATCTTATTTCACAGACCCAATCGTTTCAACACTTGTGAATAGATGAAGAATTATTAACATCAATATTATCTAATGAATATAAAAAATGCGTTTACACTATATATAAATGTAGTAAAGCTGAATTAAAAAGTAAACACCAAATTTGAAATGTTAATATCAAAAGATGTTCTTGGAATATTAAGATGAAACAGAGCTTTATAGCTACACAACTACTTAAAGAATCGTAATGCCGAAAAGTATTTAAAATATTTCCATTTAATATTCTGCTAAAAGGAAATGTTATCTTTTTGTAAGAGATCGTATCATCCTACTCGCTTTATATTAACTTTGATATGCGTGTAGTGTTTCGATTCGGATGCAATCTTCATTACTCGTTCTATATAAACTCTCACTTGTGTCATCACATAGAAATAAGTTTATCTGAAATAATTAATTAAATATAAATGATATTAATTATTTTAATCGCCAGTAAATAACTTTAAAAATAGTTAAATCGTTTTAAATAAAGTTGTTCCTATTATCTTTTGAAACTTTGCTAATATTGACGTTTAAAGTGAAGGGTACCCCTCTTGCCCGCTTTCTTCAAATTTTGGGGTATATATACGATTCGTTTCCATTATAATAATAGATAAAAACGCATTCGCGTGAACCGATGGTGGAAGCCCTGCCATTGGGAGGCTAGACGTTTCTCGTAACCCTAGCCGATCGCCGCGTATATCTCGAAACCAATAATAGATAAAAACGCATTCGCGTGAACCGATGGTGGAAGTCCTGCCATTGGGAGGCTAGACGTTTCTCGTAACCCTAGCCGATCGCCGCGTATATCTTGAAACCAAACGATGACGAAGGAAAAGAAGCCAGAATGGACTGACTGGCGTCCATGTGGAATGGACAAAGACCTGAAGATGGTGGTGCATAGAAGCTGGTGTCAATGTGGAATTGACGAAGAATAGAAGATGGTTGTGCATAGAAGCTGGTGTCAATGTGGAATTGACGAAGAACAGAAGATGGTGGTGCATAGAAGCTGGTGTCAATGTGGAATTGACGAAGAACAGAAGATGGTGGTGCATAGAAGCTGGTGTCAAGGTGATATTGACGAAGAACAGAAGATGGTTGTGCTTGGAAGCTAGCAAGTACAGACTAGTGCCCATGTTGGATGGACAAAGACTAGCAGATTGTGGTCCTTAGAAGCCAGTTAGTAAAGACTGGTGTTGGTAGATGAATGGCCAAATTTCCGTGAACCGCGAACGCGTTCCGGAAATCGGGTATTTGTTTGCTCCGATTTGTAAACTGCGAACGCGGTCACGTGGGGTCTGACAGACAGACACAGAGACACACAGACAGACACACACACAGACAGACACGGCCGGTGTAATACCTCTCCGTGACATACGTCACTCGGAGAGGTAAAAACGACTGTTCAAAACTGAACGCAAAACGAATGTTCAAAACTGAACGCTAAACATGTGTTCAAAACTGAAAATGTTCTTAGTTCTAAGACGCACGTTAAGTTGTTCAATAAAGAACTCGTGTTTGATTAACAAAAAACTAACAACTGTCCTATGGCGCGGGAGTATTCGTTCATAAAAGAATTCGTGTTTGTTCGATGACTTTCATGGTTTCGTTTTTGAAAGAACTCGTGTTAAAAAACAAATTAGATAATAAGACATGTAAAAAATGAAATAATAGGTCAAGCAAGACTAACGTATAAAAATACATTAGCCTACTGATAAGAGGTCTTCTCGGATGTAAGGTTTACAAGTTAGAGTAGTTCAGTTTTAGGGCCCGCATGCCAGATTACGCCTTTTGAACTAGAAACCTGACCTAGTAATAGTTAAACATATTTTACCTTATCGAGTGACGATGGCGTCAAGGAGAGGTATTATACTGGACGTGTGTGTGTCTGTCACCGCGTTCGCAGTTGTCAAATAGGAGCAAACGTTTTCGCAGAAAGGAGTTTTTGGCTTCTACTCCCACCGCTATGATTAAGAAGTACGCGGCGTTTGTCTAGGGCAACGAGAAACGTCTAGCCTCCCAATGCCAAGGCTTCCATCAAAGGTTAACGCTATTGCGGGTTTCCTGATCAGTTATCGTGAATCAATCGCCTTATATATCCTAAATTTGCAAACATTGTTGGAGGCATAGGCTTGAATTCAAACGCCAACAATAGCTATGTTAAGAATTGTTTTAGAAATAATGTTTCTTAAAACGGTTTAACTAGAATTAAGGTAAATTAATGACGATTAAAATAATTAAAATCAATTATATTTATTTTATTATTTCGGACAAGTTGGGAAAACCAAAATATTACCTTTCCGAGTCAAGAGGTCTACTACTACAAACTTATTTACCTAGATATGGAATTATTTCTCTTTTTTAAGTAAAAATTTACGAAATATTGAAGCAGTATTCCAAGCATAGCGAATATACAGTAAAACGGACGAAATTTTACATCCAATAAGGATAAATCTTGGTCACATGGAAATCAGTCAATGGGGAAAAGAAAAGGAAATGAAATGTATAAATTTTGGAGATATATAACCTTTATGTGTTCGTAAAGGCCCAATTGTCTACCCTATATTCTGATAGCTACATTCACAACTGGTTTGCAGTGTAAACACTATCGTCTCGTTTCACCTCAACAATATTCATAGTTTGCCAACATGAGTGTTAACGTTAAATAACACCAGAGCTAAAGTGTAGCTAGACGCACTGATAGTCAATGCGCACCATAAAGAGAATAAAAACTCAGTAGCTACTACCCGTTTACCATTAGCCCTTTTTCTAATCTATTTGCCACCATGATCTTTTCTTCTATTATAAAATCTTCACCTGATTATATAAGAGTGTATTTAACTTTCGGCTCACTCTGAACAGTTGATGTCTCTTCATTTCAGACACGAAAATCAAAACCCAAAGTTTAACACCTTGGGCCTCAATTATTTACTCCTTATTTCACTAAGCTTATTGCGGATGATATTTAATATACCCGGCGGAGTCTAGGTTTTAGCTTTCTTCACGAAATCACTAAACCAAGGATTATTCTATATACAGATGTAGTATAGCTTAAGTAATATATAAACAGCCATTTCAAATAACAATATTAAGAAAAATCTTTGGAATATCAAAATGAAACAGAGCTTTAAAGCTACAAAAGTACTAAATGCATCATAATTACGAAAAATATTTCCACATAGTCACTTTATATTATGGAAAAAGGGAATATTAAGGTTCTGTATGATTTCTTAACACATCAACGCAAGGCTAACTGCTAACGCTACGCACTAGTGTAACAATGGACGGACACACACAGACAAAAACATAGACTGCTTTTTAACTCTTTCCGTATTAATTTTGAGTTGAGAAACAAGATTATCTTAAATATTAAAATAAATATAATTAATATTAAATATTTTCTTCGTTAGTTGTTCGCCTTATTGAGCGTTACATCGTTTTGATAAAGAACAATTAAACATTCTTGAGAGACTTGACTAATATTGGCGTTTGAAATGAAGCATACGCCGGTTGCTTCGCCCTACTCAAATAGGTAGTATATAACGGTGTCGAACTAGAGTTAAAAGCAAGAATCGTTTTTCATAGAACAAAAAACAATACCGTTCCATGTTCAATAATATTAGTTTAAGGCGAAATTTTGTTATCGAAATCGAACGACACACTTTGAGCGACTCTAGTCCATGACGTCATTTATTGTTTTAGTTCTATATTGAACGAACAACTTAGAAAGATTCTAGTCCTTGACGTCATTTATTGTTTTGGTTCTATATTGATCGAACAATTTAAAACGATTCTAGTCCATGACGTCATTTATTGTTTTGGTTCTATATTGAACGAACAATTTAGAACGATTCTAGTCCATGACGTCATTTATTGTTTTGGTTCTATATTGAACGAACAATTTAGAACGATTCTAGTCCATGACGTCATTTATTGTTTTGGTTCTATATTGAACGAACAATTTAGAACGATTCTAGTCCTTGACGTCATTTATTGTTTTTGTTCTAAATTGAACGACATACTTTGAGAGATTCTGGTCCATGACGTCAATTATTGTTTTGGTTCTAAATTGAACGAGTAATTAGCACGATTATAGTCTTTGACGCCATTTTCTGGTTTTGGTTCTAAATTGAACAAACTCATAGTCATTGAACAAACCATTCAGTGCACTGAACAAATTTTGAGTTTTGTTCAATCTAGAACGCGACTATCTATTTTGAACGGATTGGGAACGCCTATTTCTAACAGTGCAAGAAGTAGCTCAGTTAGTTATACGGGAGCCCCGATACGATCAAATAGTCAGCCCTCAGTTGCCCCCCAAGCAAATCCTCAGCCACCTTTCAGTAGCTCTCAGCCCCAAGGAACACAGGGTACGGGTCAGACCCAGGGGACACCCAATCCCCAATCATAAGGAAATCCGAGTACCGGAGGCGCCCAACAGGCTGCCTTTCTGGCTTCAGTTCTGCAGTCTTTCTCGAACTTGGCCGTATCTAACCAAGGAAATGTAAAGGGTTTAGAGCCCCCTGAGAGGCTAGCATTCTATGGTAAAAGAAATGAAAGCGTCCCAGAATTTATTAGAAAATTTGAAGAGTATGTCAGCTTTCACAAAATTAACGAGGACGATAAGATGCTTTTTATGCCGCTCTTATTAAGGGACAATGCCCTTTATTGGTTCCGTTCCCTTCCCCCTGGAGTAGGTTGGGCAGAGTTCAAGGGAAGGTTAAATAGACATTATAGAATAAAGGATGAGGGAGCCAAGGCTCGATTAGATTTACAGACCAGAAAACAAAAACCTAATGAATCTATAGATGAGTTTTTCGGTCATTTCATTCGAGTTAATCAGAGTTTGATTCCCCCAATACCCGAGGTCGAATTGCTCCTTATTATTAAACGCAATTTAAGGATGAAATTCAAGGGATTACTCATGGTTCTCCCAGCGAATACAATCACAGACTTACATGATATTTGCTTAAATATAGAACAAACCTTCGACTTAAATCCCCCAAGCCCATCCAAAAGGGAGGCTACCCCACTAAGAAGATAGCGCAAGACCCTATAGTTGTCAGAGAACAGGTAGCTCCCCCGATCGCGAATAACTCTCCAATGGGAATGGATCCAAGGTGCACCCAATGTATGGGACATATTACTAATAGGGATATCCATCATGGAAATACTAACACCCCACTTCCGGACGGATCACGATCACCTACTCCTGCCCATACCGTTCCACAAGGTCCTCCCGCTCAGAATTATCGAGCTCCTTTCCCAAGGTCAAACCCCCAACCTAGACAACCTTATCGGGACTCAAGAAGACGTCCTCTACCAGACGATTACCCTCGTCAAACTAGAATTTTTGAAAGAAGAAACCCAGCCTACGAACCACGAGAACAACCATCTCGACAACGAGCTCTTCCTTCTATCCCGAGACGCCATTCAAATCCAGAGAATCAAATTCCTCAGCATGTCCAACAAGAAACTCGTCCATTTACCTGCTTCAACTGTGGTGGGCAAAATCACTATGCAAGCGAGTGCCCCTCACCACGGGTTGAAAGGCAAAGAGACCAGAATCCGGGAAACGCCAACCCGGGGGGGAGTCACAGATGACGTCTCCCTCCCGCGTCTCGATAGTCCCTAACAACGGTAATGGAATTGTGGCAGGAACGTCCCTTCAGTTCGCCACAATCCAACGAAGAGGAGACCTTCCAAAAAGGAATCCTCACTTAATTAAAATAAACTTTGAACATTTAAGCCTACCTACTAGTATTGATAATGGGGCAGAAGTGTCAATGATCAGTTTAGATCAATGGAGGGCAATACAAAGGTTTAGAGGAGACGTTAGGTTAGAGCCCAACTCAGAAAAATCTGAGTGTATCGTAATGGGCAACGGACAATATTCGTTCACAAAGGGCTCTACGATGTTAGATTTTCAAATAACATTTGACCAGAATATTACTCGACGATTTAGTCAAGAATTTCACATCGTCCCCTCCCTACTTTGTGACGCCATCTTAGGCCAAGACTTCCTTGAGGACTGGAGAACCGTAATTGCTTTTGGGAACCTCACTTGTACCATAGATGGGCTAACCCTAAAATTAATTGAAGTAATAGAAGATCAATTGCCTCCATCGCCCCAAATGATCGCGAACGTTAATGAAGCGGTTGAATCAACCTCCCTCTCAATCAAGCAGAAAAGAGAGTTAAAGGAACTCCTTCTTAGATTTCCTGAATTGTTTAGCGACAAGCTCGGACGAACTAGCTTAGTCGTACACGAAATACATACTGGTAGCGCGAAACCCATCCACAAAAGACCATACCGCGTAAGCGACGATAAGAAGAAAATTATAGAGCGCAACATTTATGAAATGTTAAAGGACGGTATCATAAAGCCATCGACTTCACCATGGGCTTCTCCTGTAGTAATCATAGAACAGGATGATGGATCAGGAACTGGGAAAAAGAAATATAGATTCTGTATAGACGTTCGGGAACTCAATTCCATTACAGCCAAAGATCCCTATCCGATTCCCCGAATCGATGAGACGCTGAACAAATTGGGAAAACCCAAGTATATAACAGCCCTGGACTTGAAATCGGGCTATTGGCAAGTCGAGATGGAACCCGGAAGCGCTCCCAAGACTGCCTTTATAACTCATGCCGGCAAGTATGAGTTCAATGTTCTCCCATTTGGACTCTGCAATGCTCCGAGTACCTTTCAGCGTTTGATGGATGAAGTATTCCGCGATGGAGAAAAATTCTCTATCGTCGTATATCTAGACGATATCCTCATAGCATCCGAAACCTGGAAGGAGCAAAGGAACGCTCTCGAATACGTCATGAATAAATTGAAGAACGCTGGTCTTACTCTTCAATTGAAGAAATGTCGATTTGCTCAGTCGGAAGCTGTAGTCCTAGGACATGTCATAAATGAGACAGGAATCTATATCGATCCATCCAAGGTGGAAGCCATCCGAAAATATCCTCGACCAAGAACTTTAAGGCAACTTCAACGCTTTCTGGGAATGGCCGGATGGCATCACCGCTTTATACCCCACTATTCGAAACTGTCTACTCCACTTAACAAACTGAAGAAAAAAGGAATCAAGTTCAAATGGAGTCCTGAACAAGAAGACGCCTTCCAGAAGATCAAGGAAGCTATTTGTAACTCTCCACCTCTAGCTGCGTACAAGCCAGATGCACCCAGCATCCTAACAACAGATGCCTCAGATGCCGGATTAGGAGCCATGCTCTCCCAGATCCAAGACGGAACCGAAGTTCCGATTGCCTACGCTAGTAGAAATCTTAGAAATGCCGAAGCGAGTTACAGCACATCCGAGAAGGAATGCCTCGCGATTCACTGGGCTATTAGACATTTCCGCCCGTATTTGGAAAATAAACAATTCACGGTGGTAACAGACCACAAGGCTCTACAATGGCTCTTTGGACTTAAAGAACCAAATTCGAAACTCGTCAGATGGGCGATGTATCTGCAGACATTTGATTTCAAGGTCCAACACAAGAAAGGGGTCGAAAATGTCGTTGCTGACGCCCTCTCCAGAGCTCCGATTGGACTTTATGCCATGTCAGTCGCTTCCTCTGTAGAAGAAGAAAATCCAGACGCATCTTCAGAATCCCACGCGCCATCGGATCATTCTCACCTTGCTTATGTCTTACCGCCGTATCCTCATGCGAACTTTCATATTTTTGACCGCGATGACATTATAACAGCTCAAGGAGAAGACCCTATCTGCCGTCGCATTATTGAACTCTTACAACAAGATAATCCTCTGGAGAATCCTGATTTTGAGATGGTCAACCATCTGGTTTACCACAAAGCTTCTTGAGTCCGCCCAGCAAGGATCTACTTACCACGATCTTTAAGAAGGGAAGCAATACGACTTCTACATGACCATCCACTTTCCGCACACAGAGGGAAATATAAGGCCAAAGAAAGAGTCGGCTACAGGTACTGGTGGCCTGACCTAGAGAAGGATGTACGGCAATATGTCAAAGAATGCGTCTTATGCCAACAATATAAGATTAGCAACCGCAGAACTCCAGGACTCATGATCTCCACCGTTCCAACTGGACCATTCGATAAGATTGGAGTCGACATTATGGGACCTTTTCCAGTCAGTAGAAGAGGATATAAGTACCTCCTTGTCTTCACAGACTATATGACAAAATTTGTCGAGTTAATTCCATTGAAAAGGATAACTGCAGACGCCTGCGCGTTAGCTCTCAAGAAATTTGTCTGTAGATGGGGCGCACCAAAACAGATCCTCAGTGATCGAGGAACCCAGTTCGTGTCCTCCTTATGGCATGACACATGCAAATTATTCCACATTGGTCCTATTCATACCTCCCCATATCATCCGCAATCAAACATTACCGAACGAGTCAACCGTGTCCTGGGAGAAACGATCTCCATTTATGTAGAAAACAATCATCGGACGTGGGATGAAACGTTGAATGCTCTCGCCTTTGCAATCAATTCCGCTCCCCACGAGTCGACGAAACGATCTCCCTTTTATTTGAACATGGGACGAGAACCCAGACTGCCATGGGATATAGACATTGGTCTGCCGCTTGAAGAATTCGAAGATCGTTCCGAGACGTTAAGAATCCTCCGAGACCAATGGAAACTAACGAAGAACTTTTCCAAATTGGCCCAAGCCAAACAAAAGAAATACTACGATCTCAGGAGGGAAGATCTCGAATTTGAAGTCGGAACTATCGTATGGAAAGTAACTCACCCTTTATCCAACGCCAACCTTGGACGAATGGCCAAACTTTGCCCGAAATGGACCGGCCCGTTTAAGATCATTGAGAAACAAAGTCCTCTAGTGTATATCCTTGAAGACATGATCTCGAGACAGAAGACAGGCCCTATTAATATCTCCCAATTGAAATTGTATCAAACACCAGAAGCTCCATTGGAAGAAGACGAGGAGCATAGTTCTCCAAGAGAAGAACGAATGGAACCCATCGAACCTGAAAATCCTAATCAGGAAAGCGAGGAGACGCGACCGAAAGAAATTGTCTCTCCACTTCGACCGAGAGAGCGCTCTACAGGTGGAAGACCACCCCAAGAAGTCCCAGAAGACGTCGTACCTGCGGAAGGAGTCCAGAATATAGAAGTCGTCATACCGAGGACCCCAGTTGCTCCCGTAAGGACAACAGAAATACCACCTCTCGAAGGAGAGCCTTCCCACGACGTATCACAAGAAGGACCTCGACCACCCTCTGAGTCATTCGAGGAAGTTGTAGAAATGATCGGACCATTCCGATTCGTAGACCGAGTTCCGAAAAGAAGAACACAGGGACCAGAAGAGGTTATTCTAGATGCTCCTCGAGCAGAAGTACCCCAACCGAAAGAGACACGGCAAGAACCCCAAGAGCATAATTTTATTCAAGAAGAAGTACCTCCGGAACCAAATTCGTTACCACATGGAACAATACCTCCCTCCGCGACCACACAAGTATCTCCGAAGCTTACGACTGAGAGAACGAAGAGGGACCACCCTACCACAACGTCAACGGAAGGGATCCGACCTAGGAAGAAAACTCTTCGGAAATTGAGTACGTCTACCGATGACGACAGAGTATCCGACCCGGAACCGGAAGGACGGGGTCACCTGGCGACCTCCTCCACGACTCCAGGGCCAAAAAGACGACCATTAAGAAAATTGTCCAGTAGTAGTAGTCTTACTAGTGACGAACCCGAGATCCTCGATCTCCGTAAAAGACGTCACCCGACAACAACGTCGTCTGGTATTAGACCGAAGAGGAAGCAATTTAGAAAGGCCTCCAGTAGAAGCCCACCGAATGAGGATCCCAGGGTTAGATCACGTCGACGAGTAGTTCGACCGAGAACTCAAGAGCAAGATGAACTGAGCTCGTCCTCCGAAAACGTGAGCCGAATTGCAAGTACCGGACGAAGAAAAAAGCGAGCCAGAGTGCCAACAACAGGAAGTTCGTCCACCAGACCCCAAAGGAAAATGCAGAAGGAACACCTTATCAACAAGTCCGGAAGGCGATCCTCCGCCTCCCGCTATAACAGAAGAATCTGAATCTTCGAGTAGTGACGATGACACTCGACCCCTAATAACTCCCTCAATTCCGGAGCATAGAGCCACGAACTATGAAAAACCGTTCCGGAATGGTTGGATTCGCGAGTTATGTTATCGCCATACGGTCCAACCCGGAAAAATGGACATGGATATCTATTATTATTTCCCAGGCCGGAAGAGCCGTATGTTACGTTCCCCTAATGAAGTCAGTCAGTATTTAAGGAAGAAGGGCATACGAGATCTAGACCCGAGTGACTTTTGCTTTAAAAGAATGCCCATAGCCAAACCACCTTGGGAGCGAGTACGAATAGCTCATCCGAGACGAACTATCTTAACAGCAGTTTAACTTCGATGAACCGACGCAGCGCGTTGAGCTGGTGATCATCCTATATGGAATTTAATTGTTTATTATTACGATCATTTCTAGGATGGACTCTCCACGCTCTCTGTATCAAACTGGAACCCCACGGCTACGCCGCGGCACCCACCAAATATGCGTTCCTGAAGACTACCTCCTAAACCCCCTACCAAGAGAAATGCCGATCGTCTCCTTGCCTCCGGCAAGACACTTTAAGTCGAACGATGTCCCATCCGCGCAAGCAGTTCCACGCCAACAACAAATCATTGCGGCCTCTCCATGCCCACCAATCCGTCGTCCTCATCGGGAAGAGGTTGAAGAGGATATAATTCTCCTTCACCCAACAGATGCGGACCAAGTGGAACCAGCACCACCAATGATTGAACCAGAACCGCTTTATGATAGACATCTCCATCCACGAAACATTGATCTTCCCGTACTAGTGGAGCAGGCTGCATCCTTGCAAGAGACGATGGAGCGTATAGCTCAGCTCCTCCCCACCCTCTTTCCGCCAATTCCGATCCCGGACAACACGTTAGCAACACCTGGCCCTGCTCCCATGGAAACGGATACTGCTAACGCCATTGCCGCACCCCTCGCGCCCTCAACTGCGCCCATCCCTGTCGCTCTGGCCCATCCAAACACTGCTAATCACGACGTCGTCCCCAACGCTAACGCCACCGCCTCTCTCCCAGAGGATGGCGCTACCGCCTCTATCCCGGCGGCTATGAATACGGACACTACTCAGGTGATGGACCCTACTCTCAGTTCCGAGATGGACGCCGGAACTCCAGGGAGTACGAGCCCTTGCGAAAATCCTCGCCGTCCCACAGTACCATTTCGAGATACTCTCCCGTTGTATACTCAATATGAACGTATGTTTCAAGATTATGGCCACATTCCCATCCCACAGGACAAGCTATACGTAGTTTCAGATTACGACCAATTATTTGTCCAAGATCTCCCTTACCTTCGAGCTCCACCCCGCAACCGCACCCTTTTCCGATTGCGTGGGAGGGAATGCTAGAATCAGACCGTGCCCGCTTGTACCCGGTAACACCAGGAGGATTCCCGTACATAACACGTCCAGCTGCGACCTATGTATGCCCAGTGTGCCAGGCAGTCGGTCTCCACCGGGCGATGGTCTGCCCCCGCAAGTTCGTACAAAAAGATCGCAAGAGAGGCGTTACCTCTTCTCGCGTGGACTATTCGGAGTATCCGGAACATTGAAAAAAAAAAAAACTTTTTGTTCTTATATACTTCATCTATCCCCCGAGCTGGTTCCAGACCCCCGTTTCCTTCTTTTAAGTGTGGGTGGATGCAACGGAAGTCGTTGCAGACGACGGCTGGAAAAAACAGAGACTAGCTTATGTCCAGCCAGTCGTCATCTGTAACTCCTCCCCTTTTGTATGTACCGACAGAGGCGATAAAAACGCCGTTTTTTCATGCAACAGTTAGTTGTGGTTTGTTTTTCTTCCCGAACAAGTTGAAGTTCGCGCTCTTCTGGAACCAGGCTCGGTTAACGTTCCGCGATAGGAATTACTAGTCGCGTCATCCAATTGGAAATTATTTTTGGAAGTTCGGATATCGAGTTAATAAATCTCTTTTCAACATTGAAATACCAAAGGTATGCGTTTTATTGATAGTTCAATTCTTCCGCTCGGAATGAGATAGGCCTATTTTCCCTATTTCTTATTTCCCGCGGCTTGTAACGATTCCCCTTTTCGCGACCGGCCACTTATATTTCCCGGGGTTAACCGTTGCAGTATGTACTATATTATCCTTTT